>BMAO01004435.1:0-40197 GCA_019973975.1 Trichonephila clavata
TTATCTGTGTCGTGTGCTGCATTGTCTGTGTTGTGTGTTGTGTAGTCCTTTATATGTTGTGCCGTCATTTTTTATATTGTGCCGTCCTTTACATGTTGTGTCGTGTGCTGTATTGTCTGTGTTGTGTGATATATTATCTGTGTTGTGTGTTGTATTGTCTGTGTTGTGTGCTGTATTTTCTGTGATGTATTGTGTGTGCTGTATTGTCTGTGTTGTGTTGTCCTTTATATGTTGTGTTGTCCTTTTTTATATTGCGCCACCCTTTACATGTTGTGTTGTGTGCTGTATTGTCTGTGTTGTGTGCGTTGTATTGTCTGTGTTGTGTGTGTTGTATTGTATTGGTGAAAAACTATGAAAATCGATTGTTAATCTTCTCTTGATGCCAATTTTTTATCATCAAGGAAGTTTTGTAATGCAAGTAAAACTTGGCAATCGCTTGGTCCAGGTCTGGACTATATGGTGAATAGATCAAAACTTTCCAATAAAGCTTCTGGGGTTTCTGGCGATTTCTATGGATGTATATGACCTGGAGCTGTTCTGATGGAACACAGTCCCTCTTTTTTGCCGACTCTGGTCGTTTTTGGTGAATTGTTAGCTTCAAACGGTTCAATTGTTATAAATAGGAATCCGAGTTTAATCTTTGTCTATATGGAAAGAACTCATAATGATTTATTCCTTTCCAGATCCACCAAATGCATAGTAGAACCTTCTAGGTTTGGCCATCGTTTGAGCTGCTTCACCGCGCTTTGACCACGATCGTTTTCGGACAACATTGTAGTTTGACACATTTCTCAACCCTCTTCACTATCCGTTAAAGAAATGGGTCCATTTTATTCCGTTTGGTTTGGGCCTTGCAGCTAGAAATTTAATCTATCATGTTTATTGACAATTTGTGTGGCACCCAAACATTAAGCTACTTTTTGAATACAGGTTTGAGCAAATGATTTTAAACTGCTCTATCTTCTATCTTCAGCTCCTAGTAGATGCTACGACTACTAACTTGCCGGTCAGCTTCGATTATTTCTGTGGCGTTATCGACAGTTTCGATGACAGGCATACCTGAACGGAATCAATGAAACCAAGATGCACTTAATTGGCTACTAGAGCATCGGGACCATGAAAACTACTCAAAATTTCAGCCGCCTGGCTCGGATTGTCACCTTTATCAAAGAGAAACATGAAAGGCAACAAAAAGAAATTTCGATACATTTTACAGTTTAACACCCTGTAACTCACAGCTAAATGGACCAACAAAAAAAAAATTTATTTTTTAGTGCAAAATGTCACATTTACAACGAGCATAAATTTAAAATTGCGTTACCGATACTTAACGAGATATCGATCACTGCAGCCACCCACTGAAAATATAATGAAATTCTTGTGAAAAACTCGCCTCTAGAGAGCTCATCCCTTGACCGAAAGGAAATCTTCGCTTTCAGCCGGAGCTCTTGGTACAAATCGCTACCCAGGAGTTGCTCCCCTGACAAACGCTGTACCAGGGCGCTGATGGCACAGTTCCAGAGTCCACTTTGAGGATCCATACCAGGGGTCATATGCGCTTTGATCCCTTCGATTGGTATGAGCCCGTTTACTTGCAGAAATTAGGCTATGGGGATACTGATCCTTGCAATTGGTGACTGGGTGTGCGTCACTATAGGAGTCTCCGGAACAACTGAAAGCTTCGATTCTCCGATGTAGGCCTTGGTGTGATTCTCTCTCTAGTTTATATTCTATTTGTCATTTGCGGCCGGGGAAGAGCGGTCAAGGTAACAGACTCGGGGCAGACGTTTCATGAGTTTGAACCTAGAATCACTGAAGAACCGCCGTGCGGAGGGGGTTCAATGTCCGTTAAATATGTCAAAGCTCAAACGTCCTCCCATTGGTGTGGAAGTTAGTAGAGGAATGTGCCGGCTCAGGTGTCATTCTCGTCACTTGACCATGGGTTAAATTACGAGGTCTATCACCAAAAGCTCTCCGAGTAGCAGAATAGTGTACAACATTTTTCCTTCACTCACTCACTAGTTGTCCTTTGGAAATCGAATGTTTATTGCGTTTATTGACGCCTTTCTGTAAAATTTGATCAATATCCAATTTCGAGGGTCTACTGTTTTTATTGTGTTTTAGCTTTCGGAATATTTTATCCCATTTTATCTTCTTTTGGACTTTGCCATTTAATTGACAGTTTCTATTTTTTATTCGGTGTTTATCCCTCTTTTTGGCCTATTGCCATCCTCATTCTGTATATCCTTCTACTTTATTCATTTACCTATTACCGTTTGACCGCCAGGAGTTATTCCTTAGTTTTCTCCTGCTTGGTCCACTTTTGTTGACTGTTTTACACTACTTGACATCCATAAACAAAATTGTTGCCCTAGTTTCTCTTTTATTTCAATTTTTATTAATTCTTTTTTAAGTTATTTCAGATCTATTGTCAGATTTTTTTCTTTATGAATCATTGTGTATTCTGATCTAACGAGCCTTAAATGATGGGCCTGATATAACCAGTCTTCGATGACTTTTGGGCAGATATAACCGGTTTGAGATTGTTCGGGACATAACTGGTAATCACATACCAACTTAGACAAGAAAAACATGTTTGTGTGTGTGTGTCCCGATTAATTCAAACAGTATAGTACTTCTGCCTTTGTAATCAAAATATATGTATGTAAAAAATAATTTTGTGTGTATTCGAAATATCATTATCAACTAAATATAATCAAAATATCATAAGTCATGTTTAAATAAAACTAATTATTGTGTTGTTGCTATTTTAGTGTATTTGTATGCCATTAATACTCCAAATAGATATTTTGCTTTCAATTTATAATTTATCTCGCTAACATTTTCTTACAAATTAATTGTCTATACATTTTTCCTTCATCATTAAGAATAAGTGAGTTTGTTAAAGTCTCAACATGAAGCAACACGAGGGCTATAGGTAATGGGATTCGTATTTAGAAATTCTTCCCAGTTTCTTACGATTGTTGCATGGGAAAGACCGGGTTCTCCGCGAGCCATAAAACCTTTAAAGACGGGGGGGGGGGGAGATTTGGAAAAACATGTATCTCACGCTTCCGAAAATATTACTTGAGGGGGAGAAAACACGTTTGGTGCATTTTTGGTGAGTCCCCGATCTTACGGGAAATTATGTGTGGTTCGTTTTTGAAGCATTTCAGAGGGCAGAAAAAACGTGTATAACGCTTAGAGGGTTAAATTTAATTAAGGTCTTGTGAATGTTTTTTTTTCATTATTTTCTATGAAATGCATACATATATACATATCTTTGAAAATAAAATATAATATAATAATTTTATTGATGTATGATTTTTTGCAATATTCTTTAGCGCGAAATTCTTTTAACACGAAAAAATATTTCATTCCCTTCAGTTTCGTGTTAAGTGATTTTCACTGTGTTAAATTAAATATTGGCAGTTTTATTCAATTTATTCATTGTAGTAATTGCATATTATCTATAGTTGCAAGCACATATAACTTTAGAATCAGTTTAATGAGACATAAGTATCCTATCAAACTTTTCTACAATTTTTCTTAAAATCTAGAGTAAGAGAGCTTATTTCAATTCTCCTGACAGCTTGCAAATTTATGTCATCTTGTTTTACTTGCATCTATATTTACTTTTGTTGATCTTCATGCAATGAAAACTTTCTCACAAATATATATTGACTAAAATATAAAGAATAATTTCCCCTCAAATTTCTTCACACATGGAAATATTTCAGCAGACAAAGATTTATAAAAGTCAGTGTCATAGCATTAAACATTTCCTTCATACTGTGATCTGACTGCAAATGAAGTAGTTGTGGGTGCCAGTGGCGTAACGGAGAATATTAGAGCTGCCCTCCAGCAAAGTTAGAATGTTAGAAAGTTGTGTCCAATAGAAACTCCTAGCAATGGTTTTATTCGTTCTCATTATACATGACACCAAAATGATTCCACCAAATACTCAAAATAAGTTTTTCCCCATGAATGTTCGGCGTAGTTGTCATCGTTGAAGGATTGTCACGTGGTTCCTATGATTTCCTCTTCTTTGGGTTATCGTAGTGCAGTGGTCTTCAAACTGTGTTCCACGGAACCCTGGGGTTCCACAAGTCACAAGAAGAAATAAATATATATACAAAATGGATTCCCATTCTCTATGAAGTTTATATAGTTTCAAGTATCTAACGCTCACCCCCCCCCCTTCTATTTATTAAAACTGAAATTTTTTATTTATATATAATAATTTTATTTTGCAACACTTTTTGAACTTTTATTATAATACAATAAAATATTAATTAAAACGTTTTATCTTTATATTTATGCTTCCTACTAGACTGAATATTCTATTGTTTACTATCTCGGATTCCACGAGATAATTTTAGACTAGTTAGTTAGCACAATGTCTTGCAGAACTAAATAGTTTTCTAATGGAAAATGCACCTTTTTACATTTGTGAACCTATAATGAAGGAAAGGGAACAACATATCAGCAAAGCTAATGTTAAAATCTAAATTTAAACACACAAGTACAGCTTCTAAGTTTTAGGTTGCAAGTTCTCTCTCATGCAAAACACACGCGATTTCTCACACAACTATAAACATTGTAATGCCATTCAGAACATTTTGTTTTAGTGAAATATACTTCTCAACGTAAGTGGCTACAAAAACTAAGTATAAAAAGAAATTAAACTCAGAATTGTAATGCGATTGCATTTAATCTTATTTAATCTCATAAGGTCAATAGACATAGATATTGACAGTTTGTGTAAAAAATACTAGCATATATCCCAGTTACTAAATATAATGCATGGGTAGGTGATACTTGAATTATATATTAATATTATTAATGAGTAAGTTATATTAAAAATGGATTCGATTAGTTAATGATAAATGCAATACTTATTTTTAATTGCCTTTACTTAAAGTATTCATAACAGGTTGATCTACTTTAAATATTATTTTGAGATATATTCCTCGTAGTATGTGTATGGAATGGGGTTCTACGAAAACACTTTCTAGTTCTAGGGGTTCCACGAAAGCATCTTCAAGTTTTCGGGGTTTCGTGAGTTGAAAAAGTTTGAAGATCACTGTCATAGTGGATCCACTTTTCATCTCCAGTGACTAAACGATGTACAAAAAATTCCTTTAGTTTATGCTAGGTAAGCAACATTTCACGTACAAAATCGGTAATTTTAAACGATAATAAAATGCTCATAAAGTCACTTTTAATGTAAGTAAAAGTTCTTACGTGTGGCACAAATCTTGCTTCAATAATACTTCCCAATTTTTTGTCTTTGTATACGGTTGGCTTTCCGTTAAGTTCTTTGTCTTCGACGTCGAACTCACCGTTCTTAGATTTTTGAAACACCCCTGACAGCAACTTCTCTCTCACTCACTCACTCACTCACTCACTCACTCACTCACTCACTCACTCACTCACTCACTCACTCACTCACTCACTCACTCACTCACTCACTCACTCACTCACTCACTCACTCACGCACACACACATACACGCACGCACGCACACACCATATGCTTCTACAACCAACCGATGTAATTCAGATGCAGATTTCTTCAAATTAACCCGTTCAGGTCTATGATTACATATATGTGATCACTTCAGGGAACGCAGTATCATATGCGAGATTGCGTTTTTCCCTTTCTGAGGCCCTTGATCACACCCGTGTGATCTTACTTAGAAACTTACGGAATTTAGAGAATGATCTTAAACTATAAATTTTGGCGTTAATGATTTTATATGAATTTTTAAATGGAGTTGAGCTTAGCCGGAAAAATCGTTCGGTCCTGAACGATTTAAAGAAGTGAATCTCCTTATTTGGTTCAAAATTCGACATTTTAGCCGAAAAGAATTTCGTGGTGCTGATATAAAATATTTCTACCATAACTTACTAGTGGTGCCATTTTGTCAAATAGCAGAAAGTTATTTCTATTTATATTTCTTTAAATAAATATTCAAGTAGGTAGAAGATTTGAAAATCTGATAAAGCGTGTATTGTGGCAATAACTACACTATTGTGAGTAATTATTTGAGTAACTATTCTGATTTTGTAATAAAAACAAGACATGAAGTTCATGCTACAGAGATATATAACAGCATCAATGTTTTTACCTAAAAACTGTAGCCATCAATTTCGGTAAAATATATTTATTAATACTGATATTTAGAAGGATGTTTCTACAGCAGTAAGTAGAATAAATGTGTTGTTTATTCCCAACAGCACATAGCTTAGATTAACCATAAGATATGACCGGACTAAAATCTTTGGGAGACGATGTCTAGATGGAATCGGTATAAATGCGAGAGAAATGTCTCTTGGCAGAGTTTATATCTGAATTGAAATAAGAAACAGAGTATTGGTCTGGATGAGCTTGAAACTTTACTTTTCTCAGCAATAGAATATAAATCTTTGGAGAACAAATATTTGCAACAAAACTATATACAAAACAAACTACAATTTCATTTCATTTGAAATTTATGGCGTGGAAATCAATTTAAATTTATTTAAGAAATTTAAACTGAATGAGATACAAAGCTCTTAAATCTCAAGACAGTTCTTAGTTATTCCTGATATACACATACACTGCTTAACACAAATCAATTGGAAATATTTTTTTCTTATGGGGCTGCGCATTGGTACATACTAAGTATTTGAAGACCTAGTACATTCCCTAGGAGCTGGTATCACTTTTTAGCGCGGCACCATGTAGGCGATACCAATTACCGCAAGTAATTTTGACGCCCAATTTCCTCCCCAGAGGGAGGCACCTGAGCTCTGACGATGTGAAACTGCACTAGGATTGAATTTTGCCGAGAGCACCCTGGCCAACAGACACTCTAGAGATATTTTACATGTCGTATAATCATACGACATAGCCGCTGTCGATTTTCTGCATGATGAAAATCTATCAACTTGGACCGGAGTCGAACCCGCAATCTGGGATGCTAAAGGCCAGTGACAAACCAACAATTGGAAATATTAACATTATAATCATAAAGGTATATAGCTATATAAATAAGTTATAAAAGGTTGACCTCAGTTATAACATTACATTGCTGAGTTATTTTATAAAGATTTTGTGTTCCCGAGGAAAAAGTCTTCCAACATATCCTTTTGGAAAAGAACACAGATATATATATAATGGATGTTTTATTAAATTCATAATAAAAAAGTTCGTCTTATAATTGTAAAAAATTGTTCACAAACACCGCAGGACGAACATTATTAACACGCTTTTATTAGCTTCACCTGCATGTAACGGAATCTTTGAACTGGATTTTTACCCACTTTAAAATGTCAGATTAATTCTAAATTTTGCACACTTATCAAGGACCGATGACAATACAATAATTTAATAATTTTGTTCCACTCTCTTGATCAGGTTCATCAGGATTAACGATTTCCCATCTCCAGATTTGGCGACTAAAAGATTAAGTTACAATCCTAAGGCGAAAACGCTCATGGTTAATACAAATACAACAAACAAAAAAGTGTTCTATTCAAAACGTGTACTTTTATGTCAATGCTGCTGCAAGTTCCAGAGAGAATATTGAGCTCTTTTTAGTGAAAAATATCATTTAATTTTCACGTTTTTTCCGCATTAAATAATTCACCTGGCTCTTCCAGATTTCTTTCAGTTAGCTGATTCTATATTTTACAAACCAGGTCTTATCGTTCTGCACTGATAGGATACCAATGGGTATTCCAGATTCTAAAAAATGACGCATTTAAGATTAATTCTTCAATGAATAAATGATAGTTTAAAAAACTAAAAAAAAACATGGTTTTATTGTAGATCTCGAACTAAAAAATAAAAATAAATTATTGAACTAAAAAGTAAAAATTTTTTTTTTAATATAAGAATAAAATGATTAAGGGAAAGTTTATACCATTGTGGTAAAAGCGTGGACGTACTTTGTACTACATTTTTACACTAAATCTGCATTTCAGGATAGAACTAGTAAGAAATTATAAAAATTGATATCGAGCACCCCCACTCTTTTACCACAATGATATTAATTTTCTCGTTAATCATTTTATTCTTATCTTAAGAATGATTTTTTACTTTTTAGTTCGATTCACTATTAAAAATGCGTTTTCTAGTTTTTTTAAACTAAAATTTATTTTCATACTTTAACCATTTGACGTCACACTATCATGTTACGCCAATAAAATTAGCAACCTAGCTTTTCTGATCGATTTTTAAAATAAAGCAATTACTACAAGTATTTTTTGTTAATGCTATTTATTTCAGAACTGCTACGTGAATCTGGGCCATTGTAAACATAGCAATATTAAACTAAAATTAAGCAGATCTAGTTCATGTTTTTTTGGGGTGTACTTATATAACTGTTCTATGATGGGGAATCGAGTCCATTATTTGTATATAAAGCAGATGATATTTATGGATAATAAGTATCATTACATTATAAAAAAAGTAATATAAATTTTTTTATGTTAATTCTTACTTAGGTCAACAAAGAAAAATTTTAATTATATTTTTTGTGAATTAATATTTGAAAAAACTGTATCAACATCAAGTGTGTCATCCATTGCAAGTTTAAAAAATATATTTGAAGCCAAGAAAAAATTCGTTAGAAAAACTTACGGGCGCCATCTGTTGGTGTTAGCTTTAATTTCGTCATAAATAACGCAGAATAAATTTAAAATTAAAAAATAAAATTTAGTTAATGAATTCATATTTGAAAAAACTGTATTAACCTCAAGCGTCATCCACTAAACGTTTTAAAAAGTGTATTTGAACTTCAGTGGATGAATAAAAAGTATTTTATTAACGATAGAAAATTTGAATAAGTTAAAATAAATAAATAAATAAATATAGGGAGAGAGTGAACTAATAGTAGGAATTGGAAAAATAATAGCCTCTGTTGCTTCACTGCAGCTGTAGTTATCATATGATCATGACGTCAGACGAATTTAACCCTTCAACGCCGCCTTTCGGTTTGACGAATTAGTTGACGGGGGGGGGGTATAATACGTAGGCACCAAATTGAATAAAGGACAAATAAAATTAAGTCTCTTGTATGTTTCTTATTTATTTAATAGAATTTGACCGTAACATCTAAAACCAACGAAAAGTTGAATTTTATAATTTTCTGGCCATTTCACTATAATTCTCATGTTAGAAATTACGGTGCTTGCATGTTATACCATAGATAAATTTCGATAATTAAATGATGTCGCAGAATCCTGTTATTGTATTTATTGTTTTGTAACGAGTGCGAGAACAGTTTTCACAATTGGCTACATATCGAGACATTCGGCAAGTCTTTTGAGTGAGGGCGAGCCACGAATGAGCCAAATTCAAACATAATACTCTGTTTCCTTCGAACTGCATCCAACACATTTTGTTCCATACATGGAACAAAATATGTTGGATACTAAAGCCCACCCGCACTATGCCTATTGCCTCGTAGTGATCCATATTCACACAAATTGTGAGGCAAATTAGCAAACATCCTACGGCCCAGTACGTCTCTCTGTGGGTACCTTTTGCGATACAATCTTTCTGCTGCTCGTGAATTTTCTTCTGCCAATCCATAAATCAGGTGAATATCTGCCAGTTTAGTGTTTGTGAAACGTTCCATGCTCCCCTGCAGCCGATGATAGCTCAAATGACTGCTGTAATACAGGTGTGTTTCTTTAAATGTTCTTGGGAACAACACCAACTTGCGCCGAACGAGGATGTTTCCGACTACAAGTTGCTAGGCAAATCTGAATCCCACACACAGCGCTGTCCCCTTCCACCCTCTAAAGATTATCCCAATGATCCTGGGGCACCTTACATACAGCAAAAGTAATAGATATCTCTTTTTGAGTCCCTTTTATTTAATAAATATTACACTAATTAGAATTGGCAACTGGTGATTGTTCTCTTAAATTACATACACGCTTCAGTGATAAGATTGTCCTTTTAACTACAGGTCTCAATCTATTCATAAATGAGGATTTTAGGCTCAGATCTATCTAATGTCAGGGACGACTAGTAGTTTTGCCACCCCGGACAAAAATGGAAAATGCCCCCCCCCCCTCCCTCTAAAGCAAAAAATTTATACTTAAAAGAGATGAATTATTCACATGAATAATTTTTGCAAACCGAAACGGAGCGTAAAAATTATATATATTATTTTAAGCCTTAAAAAATACTTCGAAATTAAGAACATAATTACCTAGTATTATTTGAAACGAATAAAATGTAAGAGAAGGAATCACCCATTTCAGCAGGCTAATTTCCTTTGAAAAAGAGTCTACTTATGGGGAGGATCACAAACGTTTATTTTAACTTGTAGTAACTACACTCGGGACTAAAATAAAACACCTCATGTGGCTCTCTATCAACCAAAAACTCTAATTACTCCTGCCCCCTTTTGGATAACTGAAACTGGACATCGTATGGGTGAAAGGAATGTCCGTTGTGACCCCACTCCGGGCTGGGGTAAAATTACTAGTGAAAGATGTGTAAACATATCCAATATTATGATTTAACATGTACTCCCGTCTTGAACCCTTCAAGTTTCAACAAAAAAGAAAACTGGCACTAACATACAGAGTTAAAAATAAGGAAATAAAATACGTTAAATAAAATACCAAATTCGCTACCAATAATATTTCAGAAAATATATAAAATTTTTAGTAACAAAAAAATATTTCTCAAATTGGATCCGAATGCCGCCCTTAAAATTTGCCACTCCCGGCGAGAGTCCTGTTGGTCCGGCCCTAGAACCGCCCCTGCTAATGTGTAGTACAGATCCCTGGATTCAAACACATTACCAGCCAGGCGTGAAGTTTATAATTTATCCATCAAACTACAATAACATGTTACTGTTGTTTTCTAAAAACAGGAAATGAGTATCACTGCGCAGATTTTTTTAAAAAAAAGATGATTAACAAGCTTCAAGTTTTGCGTCAACTTGCTCCCATAATACGTCTTGTATATTGAGATAATACAATGGCAACGCGTCGATATCATTGTTTCAACGGCGCCAAGTTTCAAGAACGATATCTTTCCAAATTACCACATGACATTTGTTGAACTAAATGAATGACTCTTTTAATCGAACATGCGTTGTTTTTCGAACATTTTACAATTTCTTAAGCGTGTCATATATCTTTTTAGAATAAACCGAAAACCTAAAAATGGAAGAAACATCTCCCTCCCCCCACACGCAATAGATTTTTGATAAATTCCGTTGAAGCTAGAAGCAATTTATAACCAAATACCAAGAACGTATCTTCTGAAGACAACAACAAGGATCTTTTCGAATTGTATTCTCATTCAATTCCCCTACGTAAACATGCAAATAGAATTGGGGGGGGGGGAGAGAAATGGATGTAAAATGTTTGAGCAGAGGGAGAGAGAAACAGGGAGGGGAAAAAAGAAATCGTTCCAATACGACACGCAGACAATAACTCATCGTTAGAAGGAGTCAAACTTTAAAAGTTATTGTAATAAGCAAGCTCCGAAGGATATCTTTCGTTCCTGGGACTTTTCAATATTTCAAAGACAACAATTCCTGGAGAAAAAGCGGCTTTCATATCCTGTTCTGAAGTAGCTCTTATTCCTGAAAATTCTTTTGTGTCGTTTCCATTGAAAGAAATATATTTTCCTTCTTACGTTGACATCTATCAAAGATTCGATCGATTTTACACTGAGAAGCAAATTCTTTACGCATCTTCGAATAGAAGAAGAAAGTGTAAAAACAGAGAGGAAAAAAGAATACCGAAGAATGGAATAATAATAATAAATAAAAAAAAAATGGCGGAATAAAAGAGAAGGGAAAAAAAACCTAAAATAGAATTCGGAAGATGCCATCCATCTTCGTTAAGCAAAACGTTGCCAATCGCAAGTTCCTGAATGATCCATCAAAATCGTTTTAATCTCGCAAATTAATTTCTGGAAAGGAAATAATTCATCATTTCTTTGTTTTCGATCGAATATAATGAGTGGAGCTGGGTCTTCGAAATAGTTTTTTTCTCCTTCTCTTAGTCCCGTTAAAAACCATAATCCAATATAGAACGGAAAATGGCAGACGATCAAATAAATGTGAAAGAATTCTTTGAACTGGTAACTGAATATACTTAGATTTACATATCTCAGAAAGGTTTATATGGTGGCTTATGCCCTTTTCATACAGCCATAATGGTTCTATTTTCTTTAAGCTTCGTAAAAATGGATGTGTGTTTATTTATATTCAGTGTCTATTGAGTGATATTGGTAGGCTTAAAGTACATAATTCGAATATCTTGAAGTAATTAGTTTTATTCTCTCTTATAATAGTGCCTTCTTTCACATTTTTAATGAATTGAATGAAGAAACTTTTGAATTTGTGATGGGTAAACATAAACATAAATGAAATATTTTTCAAAAAGCGATTTAAATGTTCATTATAACTTTAAAATAGTTATAAAATAAAAGTAATGGGAAAAATTGCTTGTCTTTAAGAATATTTTACCTAATATTATGTAATACTGGTAGCGCACAGCCGAAATTCTGTATTGAAAAATAAGTTTTGAAACATGTTTCTTATTTTTTCTTTCATTACAGTCTGAGTTTTAAAACCGATGATATCAGAAAAGGAAAAAAAGGCACTGATATTGATTACTATATAAATTAAAACATTGGTTAAATAAAAAAAGCGTTTCTAAGAAATGATTAAACAGGAACTTTGACCAAATTTACAGAAGTTGATTAAGGCTATTTTTAACTAATGTTAAAAAATAACAGAATTCAGAATATTTTCTTAGAGTTCGAACAATGGTACGATACTAGATACAATTCAACTGTTTCAGTAAAAAAAATATTTTTATATAAAAAAAGAGTAAACTTTAATATTTTACTTTCTTTCTATTTGAATTATTTTTCTTTGAAAGTGGTGTAAGTTCATTTTTAACATAAAAAGTTAGCTAATGATACTATGAACGCAATCTACTATGAATTTTTATATATAAACACAGTTTCCCCATAAATATTTCAAAATTTTCATTATTTTGTTGATATAAATTTGCGTGGTTAATGAAATTACAAATGTATTAATTACTTTGAAAGTGATAAATATCTCCATATGATATAAAATGGACCTAAAACTCTTTTAAGAAAAACGGCTCATATATTTAAATCAATCCTAAAATTAAAATTAAACAATTATTAATAATTACTAAGCAATTGTTGATTGAATACATAATAATTAAAAAAATTCGGAACTCTTTCTAAATTTGGTTATTTATATAATTTGTTATCAAATTATATATTTTTTTATTTCTTTAAGAAAGCAAAAATTTGTGTGAGGTTTAAAACTTAAAACAATGTTTCTTCATAACTTCATAACTTCAAAACTTCATAATGTTTCTATTTAAATGTTGACATATGTTTCGTATTATAAAATATTTAGTTCTATATAAATTTCTTTTCTTAATTTTGAGCTAATTTTTAATTGATTTTTAAATTCTAGAATATAGTTACAGATATTTAGTTCGAAAATTTTCTTTCATTATTATTCAATAATTCATGTAACTGTAATTTATCTGATTTCTTAATTTGTGTGTTTGCTCATATTTAATCATCTGCTGTTAGAGTTTTGTTGCTGAATTTGACACGTCTATTGTAATTATTCTAAGTATGGTTTTTCAGATGGATAAAAGAATTGCAATGCGTATAATCGTCGCTGGTTTAACTTAAAATGCAATTAATTTGTATATTTTCCAGATATTACTATTCATATCTAGCGATTTTTTTCTTTATTTGAGTGATTATAACAACAAGCCTTACTATTAATCACAACATAAAGTAAAGAATTTGATAATTAGATTTTTGAATTGAGGAGAAAAAAATGGAACATTGTAATAATTTATATTTTTAATTAATATTTTTATTAAATCTACAACTCAGCAACAAAAATATATACTACTCTTTTTTTCAAATATTCAATATATATATATAATTTTAATGCAATACTTATTATATAATTTGTCAAAATGATTAAAAACCCATGGATGTATTTCATTATTGTGTCATATAAGAAATTAAAAAAAAACATTGTAGCTTACAAGGAAAGTTTTAATCGAAAGAAACAATACGGATATTTAAAACTTCGTTTGGAAAAAAATACGTACAAACTTACAACAATTAAAGATACTAATTGACACAAATTTATAATAGATCACTGAAAAATATTTCGATTGAGTTTCAAAGGATATATATATAAATATATATATATATATATATATATATATATATGTAAGGATAAAATTAAACTAGAACTAAAATTAAATCCCTATACCACTTTTAACTTTTATATTCCGTTACATCTTCAAGTATTAAATTGATCACCCATTTCTTTTTGAAGAACATATGGCCCTTAACTGAACTTTTATCTCCGATCATTAATTTTTATTACCTCGTATGTCATGCTTAATTTTCAAATATATCACTTCAATAAGAAGTGTAATTCAGAAATATCTGCCTAAGTGGAACCATCCACTTATATTTAACGCGTGTCCGTCTCTCTCTTAGAAGCAGACGTCAAAATATTTTCGTTGAATAAAAATCGTTTTTACCAAATGGCTTGATGTTTCTCGGAAAGACGACATATACAAGGGGTGATCAAATGAAAAGGTACGAAACGACATAAAAATGAAACAGTTAAATATTTGCATATTCCGCCAAGGGAGAATGTAGCGAGACATCTCGGGATGCCATTGGAGACTCTGACTGGGATCGGATCATGCGCGGGTGCCCGCATGCGCAGGAGAGAGCAAAGGCTCTTATAAAAAGCGGCGTCCAAATGATGTGAGCACAGAATTACTCGAGCACAGAAAAAGCATTAACTCCGATGTGTACTGTGAGACACTCCGACGCCTACGCAGGTCCATCAAGAACAAAAGACCGGGGCTGCTCACGGAGGGTGTGGTTCTGCTCCATGATAACGCGCGCCCACACGTCTCCAGAGTCACACAAATGGAACTGGATAAGTTCCAATGGGAGACGTTGGACCATCCGTCCTACAGTCCGGACATGTCACCCTGCGATTTCCAAGTGTTTGGTCCACTGAAGAAACACCTGAAAGGAAAGCGCTTCAACTCGGAAGACGTACTCAAGGACACTGTGAAGGACTGGGTCTCGTCACAACCACAGGAATTTTGGGAACAAGGAATCCTGCGGCTTGTTCATCAGTGGGATCGTTGTGCTCAGGCCTATGGTGTATATTTTGAATATATATAAAGTCTATATTTGTACCCACCGTGTCGTTTCGTACCTTTTCATTTGATCACCCCTTGTATATATATATATATATATACACACACAGGGTGTCCAGCCTTAATGTGACCCAATAGCTAATTCCCGAACCGTTCGGTTTAGATATGCACTTCCAATTTGAAAAATGTTTTAAAACAGGTAAATAATGTTTTTACGTGCTTTTCGAACCAAAAAACTTATTTACAAAAAAATTACAAAAATTAAATTTTTATATGGTCCTCAGGTCCTATCACTTATATTTAGGAAAAGATGCAGTACACAAAAATAAAGTAAACACAAAAAGTTTCATTTTATTACTATAAAAACTGACCGAGTTATGCCTAGATAAATTTGAAGCATCGGAGTTGCTCAGAAAACGGGGTCGTATATAAATTGAGTTAAGAGAACAGTAATTCACTATCTACAGAAAGAGCAAAATAAAAACATCATAGTAATATTAAAACATCGTAGCAAACATCATAGATTGACAATTTGTTTTGCTGTGTGGCAAACAATAAAAATTAAATTAAAGAAATACAACTTGTACCGAAAAGATTAAAACAGCTTGTTTTAACAAATCGCAGCAAAATAATACGGGATTTGCCGTTCAAATTATACCATAATGTGGAATGATGCGCCAATCATGAATTATGGGCTTTATTATATCAGAATGACCAAATTAACTTAAATAATGGGAAGGCACGAGACAAGGGAGTACGTCTATGACAACTCCTAGTTTTATACAAGCGTTGAACAGCACAAGCAATTGTACAATAAGATAAATGTCTTTGAGTGGGAAATTTAATATAATGGCATAAAATCTTGCCGCCTCTCTCTTATTTCGATTACGCTGCTAATAATACAGTACCATTTCGCAGTATTCTTCATTTGTATACATCTCGTTCTCCCGTACTAGAATTCGTAATATTAGAATACGACTGTATGCAATTGCAAGTGACTACACAACATATTTTTAACGTTCGTAATGATCAGTAAAAACGTAGAAAATCAGACTGAAGCCGCAGCAAATAAGTCTATTTTTTTGAAACTACTTTGAAATGTTTTCTTCGTCCAAAATATCTTATTTTTTCTGAGTTTTACACGTACACAGAATAAATTTTATTTCTTAAGTACTCAAGTTTTGTTTTTTTAACGTATCCTTTTAAATTTAAAAACGATTTACATAAAAGTGACTTGCAAGAGCGAAAGTTTCCTGGCAGAGTTCCAACTAATTTCACTTTGGAGATGTCCCCTTACTAGCTTCTTGAAAACGGTCAAGAAAATAGATGAAATATGTTTCTCAAATTTCCATAACTCGGCCAGTTTTTATTGTAATAAAATGAAACTTCTTGTGTTTACTTTGTTTTTGTGTACTGCATCTTTTCCTAAATATGTGATAGGACCTGGGGACCGTATAAAAATTAATTTTTGTAATTTTTTATCTAAATGGGTTTTTTTGGTTCGAAAAGCACGTAAAAACATTCTTTACTTGTAATAAAACATTTTTCAAATTGGAAGTGCATATTTAAACCAAACGGTTCAGGAATTAGCTATTGAGTCACATTAAGGCTGGACACCCTGTATATATATATTACAAAATATACAAAAAATAGTTACATACCTAAGATAACTATAATCACGATAAAATAGTTTTAGCCCCCCCCCCCACACACATCCCCTTACAGTAATTTATCAGTATTTTCTTTCACATTTGTTTATTTTTTGTCCTTTATTATAAATGTGCTTTTTAATTTCGTTAAGGAAGCTAAAATTTGTGTATTTAATAAATGTTTCTGAATATTAAGAGCCATCATAACGGATGGAGATATTTTTGAACTATAAAAAATTACACTAACATGAGGATTTTTTTATATATAAAGCGAAAAAGCCTTATAGTAACCAGCTCATAGAGAAATTTATGTGGCTGCAGTAGCCTAGCTTTTAATGTTCCGAACTCGTGGCTAGCGTGTCATTGAAGATGCGCAGTGCAGAGGAGCTGATGCGCAACAAATCTGCCGAAGCTCAATGTTCTCCCTTGATGTGATGTGGAAATTTGGAATACCTGCTCAGAAGTCATCCTCACCACTTGACCAAAGTTCAAGATTATTAGATCCGTCGTCAATAGCCCTCGTATTGCCACTACAGGAGAGAGTTATTTATTGCTTCCCAAATTTAGATATAAACAAATTTGATATTGGGTTTTGTAATCCATTTGTGTACGGATACATTTATATATAAATTATCTTTGAACAAAGAGGAAAAACTAATTTCGCTCTGTAATAATCTAGATTTAATTTCAAAACATCCGGAAGAGTTGGTTGGATTAAAATTAGAAATTATCTCATAATAGCCAAAGAAGCTTTAAAAATATTGTAACAATTATCAACATCTTATTTGCGTGTGAATTTGGTTTCTCAGCATTAGCAACTATAAAAATGAAAAAAACTTTTAAATGTATTTGATGAAATGAAATTGGAATTATCATATTTACGACCAAATATAAACGATATTATCCAGAATCGTCAAGATGAAGTTTCGCATTAAAAAAAACTGTATTCTTATAATTAATTACTCAATTAACATTTTACTGTCTACATTGAAAATTATTATCATAAACATTTTTACATAGTATATTTTAGATAACTAATATTCTCTTAAACTTATTTATCGTTTGTGTATCGTCAAATTTTGAAACTGTTAAATGTGTACCGAAAAAGAAAGAAAAAAAGGTTGATAATTATTATTTTAGATATTCATAAATTTTCCTACTCAGTCAGTAAGATAAATAAAAGAGAATTTTATTTTAGCTAGTTATTTTATAGAATATATATATAAATGTTGTGTGTGTGTGCTTAATCATTATAGTGTGGCGCATTTTATATTTTAGATAAAAATTTTGGTATATTTTTAAGTAGCGTAAAAAACAGAGTGACCGTATAATTTATTTCTCGCTATGTTGGAAGAAAGCGACTCGCTCACACATTCACTCGCTCACTCATCAAGTGATTTTCGAAACTGTTAGACCTACAGTCTTGACATTTGGCAGGATAATTCTTTTCAATGAGTAGAGATCCACTAAAGGGTTTTGCGTAAATCACCATCCAAGGGGGCTTAGGGGGCGTTATAGACCAAAATTCTCGTTTTTGAACTAATAGACCCTACATTTTGGAAATTTGGTAAGCATGCTTCTTTTATTCCACTAAAAACGGTGTTTGAAGAAATCGATTGCAGAGAGGAGGGGATACAGGGGCGTAATTGATAACAATATGTCTGATTTTAGAAATTTTTATTCTGGCCTTTATAAATCAAGTGCTGAATGCTATAATAATATTATTCAATACAATTAAATATCCTAAAAAGAATGTATAATCTTACTATGTCATAAAATTCTACAAAGCGGTAACGCCTAGTATAGTAATAAATTGTAAAAATGTAAACATAAATATTGCTTTTTCTTTTCCCTGTACTATAAGCTGATTTGTTTAGTATTGTTTAAGCAATCTAATGAAAAAATATTATATTTCCTCCCTATTTTTAAAAAAATATTTATCACTTGAATCTATTCGTAATAAAAAAAATATTTTTCGAAAGACTATTTATCACCTGTTAATTCATGTGAATTAATTAATAATTAATGATTAATAGTTATATAATTAACCAGCTGGTACACTCGTTCTTCGTACGGGTGAATTCAAAAACTAAACAATACATAGTGAAGGATAAAGAAGTTTTTAAGGAGTTAATTTTACGTGAATTCCAAATTAAACAAAAAAAAAAAAAGCTTTTTGCATATCTCAGCTGAATAAAAAAAAACACATTTGTTAAATTTTAAGTCCGAAGGTCTAATAGCTGATAAAAGGGATTTTCTTAAAAATTTATAGCTCCCCGTAACTCTCTTGTGGGTCGAATTTCGAAAACACCTTCCTAATCTAATCTTTGCACAGCAAAAGTATCATATTGCTGCAAATTTTGTGTAATGAATGCGTAAAATAGTGTAAATAATTTATAACTGGATGTGTTAACATTACTTTCTGTTGTATTTATTTCATGTTAAAGTTATAAGGCCGTTCCTTACATTATAATGCCGATTCAATGGAAACATAGAGAAATGTTGGTCATAGAGCAAAGTTGGTAGTATTTTTGGCAACCACTTTGGCAACATGGCGATTGATTGAATGGTGAAGAAGTTGATATGCTGTAGCGCAACCTGGTGGGGAGCTGCAACAAAGTGGATAGCACAAAAACATTCTCCATAAAAGTAAATATCATGCCAATTTTCTTAGTGATCGGTTGAACGGTGTTGGAATGAAATGATTTCATATATACATACATCCATTATTAATATCCCCTCAGGGGGCTCACCTTCTTTAGGTGAGTTACGGGTGTCACAATCCGAGTGCCTAGTGATATTTCCTTTTCCACGTTTACTGTCTTTGGTAAATGGCTTCACGAACCGGGTACCCTAGCGATCCTTCTCTATTTTGACCTCTTTTTGTATTCAATTCATTTTTTTTTCTCTTCCGTCTAGACACAGATATTAAACAAATGTTTGGCGCAGTATAGCGAAATCGCTCTTGGCAATAAACAAAATCACTCACTCACCATTATTATATATATAGATAATTATATAATTAATTAATTAAAATTAAGCAGGGATTTGTTTTATTTTTAAATTTTTTATCTTCATTTTAACGGACCATTATTAGTTAATGTAGATAATACTTAATTATTTCATAGAATAAGAAGGTAAAATGTAAAATTTCTAATCGAAAACTCTCTTTGATTGGTTTGGTCAGTTACATCCAGAACTACCTAGGTTTTCTATGAAATAACCGAATTATACGTTCTAGCGGTAAAATACGTAAAAATAATCCGGAGCTGAAAAGATAAACTTTAAAGGATAGTTAACACACAAAAACAAATGTTTAATTTAAATAGTCTTATTATTCGCAATCCATACACAGGCAGCACCTTCACTATGGGCCTCTGTGTGAGTCTATACCATTGCAAGGCGCCTGGTTGAAGGACATTTGCTACCACGGAGCCCAGTACGTGTACTGCTGTTGACACTCACTCACTGTCATCTCCGTTTCAAGTGGTACACACTCGAAGGGATTGGACCGTAATCGAATGGAATCTGGTTGTCTAGGGTTAAATCCGGATTCAATTTTGGCAATGATGACAATCGTATACGTATGTAGGGGCCTCTTGGAGAACGTCTCATTCCTGCCTTCGCTGCACAACGGCACATCGCTCCCTCAATTGATATAATGGTATGGTATATCATCGCATACGACACAAGGCCACTCCTAACATAGATTCACGGGACAGCTGAGAAGTACGTTCTTGACATTCTTCAGCCTCATGTGTTGACACTCATGGCGGGAGGACGATGCTCGTCCACACACAGCAAGGGTTTGACAGGACTGCTTACGTCACATTTCCATTTCTCCCTGGCCTGCTAGATTCCCAGATTTGTTATCGATCAAGCATATCTAGGATCATTAAGGAGTTTGGTTGAATTGGTAGCGAGTTTACAGTGGAACAAGATGTTGCAGAATATCCTATGGGACTTCTATGTCTTAAAATTCCCGACCGTATTACATCATACATTCATGTTAGAGGTGGCCCAACAAAATACGAAACCCTCCATCCATTTGTAATTTTTTTCTTCAATAAATGGCCATTTTGCTTTGATTTTGTAATCACTTACATCGACGTTGTACTTTCGCACTTAAAATTTCGTTTTATTCTGAAAACTCTTTCTTGATGCGCAAAGTTTTATAACAATGAGACTCTAGAGAAGAGTTTACAATAATTCCTCTAGCCCACGTTCACCAATGGCAATGTTGATGGCATGATTGATATGCAGTTTTAAGATAAAGCCGTAACGAATATTTGAACAAAGAAACCGTCAACAGAATTGAATAGATTACATAAACAAGGATTTCATCAGAATTAAGTTGTTGTTGTTGCTAATTCCTAGATGTTTGACGATGTCAGCAGTATAAAAAATAATCTAAGTAAAAATCTTGCTCAGAAAAGCCAAGATTATTCCCTGCATTTGGCTGAAGATTATGACATTTAGTTCTGATGGTAAAGATTTTCCCGCCCGCACAGAACATAAGACACTTTATAGGGCCACCGACCTCTTCACGGATTTGTGACAGAATTAAGTTAATTCTATAAGCGTAGATTTTAGATGACCTCATTTGGAATAATCTAGGCTTAAGTACATATTAGGATAGTGTAAATAAATTTTTCTATGCGTATTTTTTATGTTTGTGAGTCAGCGCTTCACTTGTACCCATGTATTCTTGCGCAAAATATACTTGCTGAAGTGTGCTCTCTACTGCACCTTAAACAGTGTTTCATATATGAATTCTAAATTTTCCTTTGTATCTCCTCCACGTGTTGGTTTAGGTGGTGATCTCACTGATTGTTGCATTTCCCGGGGAGTATAAGCAAAGTAGGAATTGAAAAACCATTAAATCAGAACCGAAAGGATAACAAATAGATATTCACAATAATACACTTTATATAATACACTTTATTAATAATAATATTAATTTAAGAGTTAGAACTAAGTACGTGATATGTAGACAAGAGAATATAAATAATAAGAAATGACGGATACTTGTTTGAAATGCGATGCAACTTCTGAAACTACAAAATTTTCTGCATCATGAAAATACACAGACGGGACCGGGGTCGAACTTACAACCTTAGGCGGACAAGGTCAGGGACAAACCATTAAAACTACTCATTTTTTGTAAACATAACTTTTAAATATGAGGAAAATTTAAATTATCTAGGAATGTTTTAATATTCTTCATTACAAAATCAAAATGTGGTACTAATTTGATAATGGTGCGATACGTGGCAAGCTGTTGGTGACATTCGCCAAGTTGGACGATACCATTACAATATGGTTACCATGATTTTTAACTTTGTCTCTGTGGTTGCCATCGATAATTCTTTTTTTCTTAAGTATTATAATTCATAAACATTTTTTTTGTTGTAATTTTGCTCTTATTTAAAATTTATTTTTTAAATTATTATTTATTATTTGATGTTTTGTATATTATCTTAGTATTTATTATTATCATTGAAGAATATTAAAATTTATTTTTTATTAGTTTAATTTATAGCGGTATGCCTATTAATTTCAGACGATTTTAATTCGATTATTTCAAAAATCATACTTTGTGTTGTGTAGATTGAAGATTTCACCTTATGGCGTTCTTTTGAACATTGATATTTCGAACATTATTTGTAAGTACTTTTCTTTAAAAGAAAAAATAGATCTCCGCTTTTTATTTTCATCCCCCGAATTCACATTTTATGTCTTTGCTTCCTGAAAGTTGTTGTTGTTATCATTTTTTTATTTCTCATCCTTGATTAAGATTTCGCTTATTTCGGCCTTCATTAAAAATGATAAGTGTGGCAGTGAAATGAAAATAGTTTACAGACAGGATAAGAAATTTGACAGCCGTATGTTATATCGCGGATGTTAGGGTGCAAATTTGCGCGATCACTACAGTTAAATCCACCAGAAGAAAATTCTTTTATCACTGACGGCAAATTGCGATTTTTCACTTTATTTTACTTAAATTTTACTTTTAAATAATTCATTTTTTAAGGTTCTTTGTTCGATAAAATTCAGTAACAAAACTCGCAATTTTTAGATATATTGAAAATTATTCGAGCTGTTTTCAATACATTTGTATTCCTCGCATATATTAACAAAACATTCAAAAAATCTGATTCATAACCATTCAAAACATTCCAACATCAATCTTTTTGCATCTAGATAGTAATTCCTTTTTTAGGCTTGAAATTTATTAATTTTTAACACAGTTAATTTCATTAATTTTTTTCTTCATTTTTTTCCCACATTTTATTTTTCATGTTTTTTTTTGTCATGTTTTATTTCCCGGCCTTTCTGAATACTTCATATTCTATTTCTTTAAATGCTGGTACTCTCTTATTTACCTAATTGGTTATTTACCTAATCACAAAAAAGTAAGTGAACTTTTTTTGCTAATTTTATCTTTTTTGCTTCTTTTAAAGTTAATTTTATTTAAACTCTTTAATCAGGGGAATAAGTCATTCTTTAAAATTATTTTGACATAAAAATAATTTTAAAAGAATGACTTATTCTCCTGACTAAAGAGTTCTTTGCTAGGCTTCCATCTTAGATTGAAAACTATTGGGTGCCACAGTCTTATTTGGCGCGGTTTTAAGTACGTTTGGCGCATTGATAGCAAATTAGTTTCCAATATGTTAGTATAAAAATGGAATGTTAAATGCCGGAGCAAACATAGCATGAAAAAAAAAATAAAGAAGCCAAATAGGAAATTAATTTTTTTCAAAGTAAAAGGAGAAAAAATTCAAGTGTGTTGAGAAAGACAGCAAGAATAGATATCGAGATTGCATTTATAGGATTTAGGCAGTAATGTTTGTAAATAAATGCATACGTATGTCTCAGGGGTAATAATAATTAATACATTGAAGCTCTTGATCCAAATTGCTTAGAACTGGTTTACACTGTTGGAGGAAAATCAATTATCCAGGAGTGCTTTCATATCCCAGAATTGGCCCCTTGATTACTATAAAGATCATAGAACGATAAATGAGTATCTACATAATCTTTACACTGTTAATAAAGTCTTTAAGAGAAACATTGTAATTTGATAGCTAGGGATATTGTCAAATTGACAATGATATTTTACAATGATATATAATTATTAGGTTTCATTGCATTAAAGGAGCTATAATAGTATTGAGAATATTATTAATACACACTGAAGAGCCATTACATTATGACCACCTGTTTAATGTGAAGTAAGGCCTCAAAACCCTTAGTACTAGGGGTGTTATTAATTGGAAAACTTGTCTATCTGCAAGACAGATAACTGGTTTTAATTGGTCCTGCTATTCTCGTATATTGCGAGGTGGGAAGTGGTAGTACGAAGTTAATTTTCCTGGTACACTTACAATTGTTCAATTCAATTCATTTGGAGGCCAAGAGCATGACTTGAAATTCAGAATATTCTTCGAACCACTATCTTGACATTTCGTCCCTAGGGGTATCGTGACTTATCTTGTTGTTAAACGCCATTATTCTCCAGAAATGCTGTTGCCATGAAGGGATACACTTGGTCTACAATGTTATTCACATAGTGTGTGGACATCAGGAATTTTTCTGAGGGGATAAAAGGTTCTAACGCTCACAGTGCAAACATCATCTTCACCGGTGGTCGCCAAACTTTAGAACTTCCCAGACTACTAAATGCATAGTTTTGCTTTTGGCGGACCACTAATATGATTTACCACTATATGATGGGCCACTATGACTGTATTGTAACCTATTTGTACGTCTCTTTTTACATTTCCATATCACTGAAAACGAAATTCACTATAAGCAAGAACAAACCGATGACGCAAAACAATAACAACAAACTAAAGTGTTGTGCCACCAATTTATCCTGGTTACCAACTTTTAGTTTGAAGTCGCTGAGCTCGGAAGAAATTTAGCTAAAAGCAGTAGCTAAAATTTAAAAATAATATATAATCCATATTCCATAATACGTTTGCAACCCGTTATTTTTGTGAAACTGAATCTTCATTAAAAATATAAATAATGTCCTAATTTTTCTTCGGATTATCAAAAATTTATCAAGGACAACTATAGTCTACACTATACTATAATACCACCACCCACCGCTTTATATCTGTTCGTACTCGCCTGTCAAAGTGATTGATCACTAAAAGTGATTCGTCGGATCAGGAGAATTTCTTTCATTTTTCTACAGTCCACAATATCGATGTTCCAGAACCCATTGCAGCCACTGTTGACGAAGACGTGCAGTCAGCACAGTGACGCGATACGAGTATCGGTTTCATTGGCCAATTCGCAGCAGTGTAAGTTACACTAAGTTGAGGCAACCATATACTCCACTACTGATTATAACTGCTGGGGATACCGTATACCTTCGGTCATGTTGAACAATACGTAACAGTCTTCGCTCTCCTCTGGAATCAAAGTGTCGTAGTCAACAAACTGCCGGCGAGATGTTGTTTCACGATCCATACACCATTTTCTATAAGTATTCACTACGGCTGCACGTGAGCAATCCGCCAAATATGCCGCTTCTGAAATCGATGCTCTCAGGCGCCGATTCACATCGATTTAACCTTTACCAAAATCTAATGTATTAACTATTTTTCCAATTATGTCACTAAAAACTAACCATGTTGAAAGACAGTACATGTGTGATTTATATGCTCCAGCATCAACCATGCATGAGCCGTGGTTTTTATTTCCAGGTGAGCTCTTTGCTATACATTTGAAGTTGCTGTATAGTAGAGGTCTTCAACACATGGTCCAGAGGTCATGAATGGGCCACTGGAAGCATTTTAGTGGCCCTTCATTTGAATCTGAAGCAATTTCAGGAAAAATTGCTGCTTGCTTTTTATTGTAAAAAACGCCATTATATCTCTAGTATTCTTGATATTTTAAACATTTTATTGATATGCTTGATATCCATTTGAGATAAAATTTTCTTAAAATGGCGAATTTTTCAAAAATGTTTTGTATTTTAAATAATTTTGAATATAAAAAAATCCTATATGCACAAAAGCTCAGAAGCTTTCAGAATAAAAAGAAATTTTTATCTTTAACACGCAAAGTATTTTAATTCAACTTTCATTTAACATTTTTGACACCTATATGCATATACAAATCTGTAACACCATCTTTTCCCTTAGAAAATCAATTGTAGTCTTGCAAAATAAGCCTCCATTTTATTTAAATTTTCTGACTACATTATTTCTTGCCAGTTGTGTGGCCCGCGGATCATTGTAAATGTATTGATGTGGCCCGCGGATCATTGCAAATTAATTGATGTGGCCCGCGGATCATTGTAAATTTATTGATGTGACCCGCGGATCATTGTAAACTTTTTGATGTAGCCCACGGATCATTGTAAATTTATTGACGTGACTCATGAATCATCGTAAAGTTATTGATGTGACCCGTGGATCATTGTAAATTTATTGATGTGACCCATGGATCATTGTGGATTTATTGATATGACCCTCGAGCATTAAAGGGTGAAGACCCCTACCATATAGTAATGTCTTCTTTGGTTTTACAAAAAATATTAGGAGTGCAATTAGTATGAGTACTTTAGATTATTCAGTGGCTAAATCAGGAATACTTATAATCTTCAAATATCGACAGCCACAGTTGACCTAATGGCTAATGTCACTGAATAATCTAACTAATCCCAAATTTTCCATACATGCTCTTTCTTCACAATTTTGAGAAATAATATCATCCAAGAAAAAAAATCATCTATCTTTTTTTAAATAAATGATTTACTCTAATATGCGACTCAAGATTACTAATTATTTCGATCACTGATTGGTTTGCCATAGCTCTTTTCTTAAGGGGACTGCAATGTGAAAGATTAGTTTTACCAACCACGTGCACGCGAGTACCATAGTTTATATAAATAATTTGCAAAGTTACAAGATCAAAATGTTAGGTAATAGATTTTCTGGATGAAAAAGTCAATTCAGCAAAACATTTCGGAAAGTAATTCATCATCTCAAAGTTCTACAACGGATTCAAGCATGGCGGATCTAACAAGGAGAGTGCAAGATCTTGAGGTTACGGATTTAGTTCAAATTTTGCAGGATGGTAGATTTAGTTTCCCTGTTGATGAAGATATATGGTTATAGGGACTTCTACTCAATAATATTTTAGATGTTTGCAATTGAAGATGCAACTCGCTCAAAATACAAAGCAGCAGATGCCTAGGTAACAATACTGCACTATTCGATGCGCGAGATGCTTTTTCGAAATTATGTTTCACTTTGCTTTTATGACAAGTTTCACGAGATAATAGCCTTTGCTGCTCCACATCCCACAAAAATAAAATGATAAATAAGTTTCACCATTGTAGTGACAATGAAGGGCGAGAGGCTAGTCATATTTTTATACTAATTCTGTTAATCCAGTGCTTCTCAAACTTTCAACGTTTGCGACCCAATTTCCAATCATAATTTTCATCGCCGTCCCCCTTTACACAATAAAAATATATTGAGTGCAATAATAATGCACTTTTTGGCGTTAAAGCTACAATACGACTTTAATCATAAATCGTACAAATGATCAAGGTATGTATTAAATTCTGTATATGACAAGCTTATGTGAATCGCTAGTAATTTTTAAATTTGTTTTTAATTTAGTATTTGAGTTTAATTATCAGATACATTGTGCAGTACTGATTCATTTATAAGTGTGTTATATCAGTGTAAATGCGTATTTTATATTTTATTATGTCCGAATGTATATTTTGTTTTGCTTCCTTTCAGTAAATTTGTAATTTTTTAAATAATTTGTTTTTGACTTTTCAATATGCTCGCACCCCCCTCGCATGTTTATCATGCCTCACTGGGGGGAAGGGCGCCTCACAGTTTGAGAAGCTCTGTGTTAATCAGATAAATATTTTATTTATTGTTTTCTTTCACAATTTATTGTTTCCAGGCATGGTTAACAGCAGTTAAGGTATCCGAACACGTTGAAAATGACCAAATTCAGTCAAGACAGATATTTTTATTTTTTATTTTATTGAATAGAGCTATCTTTGAACTTTATGAAAGATACTTTGTTTTATTTCTACACTACCTAGAGGCCAAGTTACAATCAATTTTATAAATTTAGAAAAACCGGAAGTGGGTTTTTGATCTACCAGAAGTGGGCATTTAAATTGCTCAAAACATATCAGCGAGTCTGATAACTCAAAATATTACGCGAATGTATTTCTACAAAACTGTTTGAACCTGATATTTATGTTATTTTCTAGAGAAAATACTAAACTATTTCTTATTGTATGAATACTTTTTGAGTTATGGCTTGTTATTTAAGTAATGGTCTCATAAAAAATGTAACATTTCTTATAATGTTTACTCAATCAGCTCTAAAATTTTCAAATTTCAGTAAAACTTTAAAATTTTAGTATATTTTCTAGATAAATGCATCTAATTTGTTTTAGTAATACTTTTGCTAATATATGTTCATTACTTTTTTCTCTAACTGCTTTGAAGTTTTTCAAAAATATTGCTAAAATATCACTCATAATTGGGATTTTTGTAAAATTCAAGTAATTTATTTTAAATTTTGATAGTTAAATAGTAATATTTATTGGTATTGAGTCCTAAAAGAGCATTTATAATGTTTTAGTATGCTATTTTGTTAAAAAGTACTCCGAACGTGTTCGGATACCTTAAAAGGCATTTATCCTTGCGAAATACTTTCATTGTCTTACAATAAATATTACTCTGTACTTGTACAAATGATAATGACAAATAAAACTCTTACAAAGTTTCTAATCATTAAAGACATTTTTTTCCAATTTACTTAAACTCCAATATGTATCTTTATATGAAAAATAAGCATAAAATAAAAATAAAAAGTTATTTACCCTACATGGACTCGAACCCAGCTCCTAACGACGAGGAACATCGATCCGTTGCTGCTATGTTAAACCCCTTACGTGTAATTGTTTGGTACAGAACTGAATTTAACGAGTGAATTGCATCTTCTATTGCAAATATCTAAAAAATTATTGAGAAGTGACCCCATAAGCATATATCTTCATCAACAGGGAAATTAAATCTACCATCCTACAAAATTTGAACTAAATCCGTGGCTCCATGACCTTGCATTCTCCTATTAAGAGACCATTCTAGTGAGGATAGCGATTTCGATTCATTTCGGCATAAATAAATGCGCTTATCCTCAACAAATAAATAAGTATTATTTTAATATTTTTAATTTAATGATCTTATCCTTTCGTGAGGAATATCACAGATGTTATCCTCATTGCTTGACCACGGCTTAAAATAACGAATATTATTGTCAATAACCCACAGCATTGTTGGTCATTATAAAATGAACTTAAAGGTCTTTTTTCTTACTTAGTTGTGGCTTAGGCATCGGATACATAAACAAACCGAAAATTATTTAGCATATTCCATTGCAGCTTGAAAAAAACAATAACCAAGATTAGAACTATGAATCATACTAAATGATAAATTATTGGGGGATTATTGTTCAATGGATCGTATGTAACACAAATTTAAGGTATCCAAAAACACGTTCAGAGTACTTTTTAACAAAATAGCATACTAAAACATTATAAATGCTCTTTTAGGACTCAATACCAATGAATATTACTATATATTTAATTATCAAAATTTAAAATAAATTACCTGAATTTTACAAAAATCATAATTATAAGTGAAATTTTAGCAATATTTTTTAAAAACTTCAAAGCAGTTAGAGAAAAAAGTAATAAGCATATATTAGTAAAAGTATTACTAAAACAAATTAGATGCATTTATCTAGAAAATGTACTAAAATTTTAATTTTTTTATTAAAATTTGAACATTTTAGAGCTGATTGAGTAAACATTATAAGAAATATTACATTTTTTTTATGAGACCATTATTTAAATAACAAGCCATAACTCTAAAAGTATTCATACAATAAGAAATATTTTAGTACATTCTCTAGAAAATAACATAAATATCAGGTTCAAAAAGTTTTATAGAAATACATTCGTAATATGTTGAGTTATCAGACTCGCCATCATAGATTTTGAGCAATTTAAATGCCCACTTCTGGTAGATCAAAAACCCACTTCCGGTTTTTCTAAATTTATAAAATGGATTGTAACTTGACCTCTAGGCAGTGTAGAAACAAAACAAAGTATGCTCGTAAAGTCAAAAAAAAAAATTAATCTGTTCAGTAAAATAAAAAACAAAAATATCTCTCTTGACTGAATTTTGTCATTTTCAACGTGTTCGGATACCTTAACTCTTAGATGTGTGGGATACACTTTAAATTTAATTACTTTTATCTTCATTGGTTAAGAGGCCACCATAGGCCTCTTAACCAATGAAGATGTTAAAAATATTTGGTACTTTTCCGCTAGCCGGGCTCAAGCAAAAAATTGCCAAATAATGTAGAATTCCGTCAAATTTCTAGCAACCAAAAAGGGAATGTTCTCTTGAGGCTATGTGCTCTATTCTCTGAATTTATTCAAAGCCAAAGCATGTTTTTCTTTCTTTCTTCCATCTTAATTATTGTTTTAAAAATGATGAAATACCTCACTGAATTTATGGGGAGACGAGAACTAAACGATCCATTTGAGCAAATTCTCAAGGACATCATTGTATTCTGGAAAAACCAATAATTATAAGCCTTCTTTTTGGGTAAAACACTGTTTTGCTTACAATTCATTAATATTTGCTTATAGTTGAACTTGCGTTGCTTACCATTAACTAATATTTGTTTGTAGTTGAACGTTTTCGACTTTTATTCCGTTGACTGTTTGTTTTGTTTTTTTACATTGTTTTTGCGAGATCTTTTTTTGTGAAAAAAGTCTTATTTTTCACAATAATAGTACCAAGTAATTAAAAAATCACATAATTCTAAGAGTGTTTATTATTAACGTCGCACTATAAAACATCACGAAGGCTATTGGCGATGGACATCGCTATGTTGAAGCATAAGGCGCCGGTTCTCCAAACTACTACACCATGCCAACGGTAGGACTTTGAACCAGTGCTTCTTAAAGTTTCAATGCTTGCGACCTAGTATTCAATCATAATTTTTATCGCACTCCGCCCTCCATACAACAACAGAGTATTTAATTAAATAAAGCTATACTTTGACCCTAAAGCTATAATATAACTTTAATCTCTTGCCACCGGCGTATATAAAAGTCTCGCTTAGCCAAAGCGTTAATTGCCCTGGACTTATTTATACGTCTTTCCGAAGTATGATCTTTTCTGTGCACTGCTATCCATTAAAATGTTCCGAAAGCTTCGGAATGCAATAAAAGGCCCTTGACAGTGTTTGCGAAGGATTTTCTTATTTCAGAAGGTTTGCTTATTTATTACTTCCCCCCCCCCTTCAATAAATCATATACGTGGAAAACGGTGGCATTGGGGAATGCATCGTGAGACTTTGAATCTGCAGTTAAGGGATTAATTATAAACCGTACAAATAATCAAGATAAATGTTATTTTTTTGTACATAATTTATATACAAGGCCATGGGGTTTATTGACAATTATTAAATTTGTTCTTAACTTAGTATTGTTAAATTTATTACAAAATACATTTTGCAATACTAATGCATTTATATGTGTATAATATCAGTTTAACTGTGTATTCTATTTTTTATTATGCTAGAAAATGTAGGCTATTTGTTTACTTTCAATAAATTAATAATTTTGTAAAATAATCTTTTGCTTTCGACTTTTCAATATGCTCATGCCCCCTCGTAGAGTTATCACGCCCCCTTAGGGGGGCGCGCCCCAAAGTTTGAGAAACGCTGCTTTAAGCCATGGCAGATTTAACTTGCATCAGCCCTTCTACAAGACACACGATCCTAATCTTCTAAATTTCTGAAATAAATTGTTAAAAGGAACGTACTAGATGAAGAGACAAAGACTGCGTACAGTGTTCCTTAGACTTTTTGAAACCCTGTTCAATGCAAGAACGATTAGTAAATTATCCTAACCACATATTATCATTTCCTTTTATTTTTACTATTACTGAGTTCGTGATCACTAGCAGGAATATCTGAAAGGAATATGTGATTTAATGCGTTTTTTAAGAAACGCATTGTTGCAAAAAAAGTGAAGCTCCATCTACGAAATTCACGATAAATGGTGATTACAGATTTCATATCGTGCTCAGAAGAGCACTTAAAAGGCTTTTTGTTAAAAGGACGATCTTCACTTTTTTTCTCTACTCACTCTAACTTAATGATATCTCACTACCCCAACTGTCGTCCATACTGTAAGAGTAAGCCTCAACTCAAAATGCTTTATGTATTATTTTGCAATTTATATCTTTAATTTTTAAAGTTCAGGGTCACCTCAATTTATAACTTTATTCAGCTTCAATTAAAAAGACTGAACTCAAATTTATATTTTTTTAACACTATTTCGTTCTTGAATGACCATAAAAATTGTACTTCATACATAAATATTCAATCTACGTATAGGTAATACTTCTGTGACAATTAAATTAACCGGACTAGTCTTAAAAAATAGCTTTATTGAAAACAATGTAGAAAAACCTCTTAATCCCCTTTAACGTACTCCCATTCCCTCTCAAAACTTAACTACATACGAGTTTTCCAGAGTTCAAAGTAGTGCTGCGGCCCATTAGGTGTCTTTTACCTCTCCTACAGACTTAAAAATTGTTCCTACAATACATTGTTTGGTTTAAGAAACAGGTAGAAATCGTATGGTGCAAGATTTGGTGAGTACGGTGGATGCTCTAGCACAATAATGCATTTGTCCACCAAGAAATGTTTAACAGAGAGGGCAATGTGGTACCAATACGTTGTCTTGGTGCAAAATCCACATGTTGTTGTTCTACAGATCTTACCTTTTCTTCCTAACTTTTTCTCTAAACCTTCTCAGGACCTCAATGTAGTGCTGCTGTTTTACCGTTTGGCCTCGAGGTACCCATTCATGCCCTTAATATCCAACAAAAACTACGAGCATCATCTGTTCTTGATGTAGTAGATCGACAAGAATGTTTATCATCTTCAGCAACCTCCCCATCTTCTGAAAATCATCTGCGCCATTCAAAAAATTGACTATGTGACATGCAATAATCTCATAAAAAAAACCCCACTTTTTTAACAAATAAAAACATTCAGTTGTATTTTTTTTTTAATTTCACGAAGAATTTCAAATGTATGCCCAGATTGCTTTTTACTTTTATTATGATTGTGGCACTTCGACACAACAATGTCTTTTTCAAACAAGGACAAAAAAAAAAAGAAAGAAAGAAAGAAACTGAACTAGATAGAGAGATGGAATAACGTGCTACTAGCACCAGAAAGATCTAGGTCAACTATATTCCATTCTCATTCCCATATACCAAGACTTGCGGCTAGGGCATGCGCAGTCCGGGAATTTAATTGTCACACCTTGTAACTAGCTGTTATACGCCCACTTCACTGTGTATTATTTTATGTTAGATGAATATATACTGTATATAAATTATTGATATCTAAGTCCTAGCAGTACCCGTTCAATTGTATTGAAAGACATTCGCATAGAATCCTCAACTCTAGATTTAAAAAAAAATGTGGTGTGAATTTCTAAAACTAAAGTAGAATTAACTTTTACGCTCTGGTAAACACCTTCCTCTAAGAGAATTTCCGCAAAATCAATTTTTAGGGGTCACTACTCAACTAAATAAATATGTTTGCTAAATTTCAAGTCTAAAGGCCTTATCACACGTACATGTATTTGTAGAAATTTTTCTTTCATCCACCATTCCGAGCAATTTTTACTCAGTTGCCATAGTAACAGCTTCGAACAACTTCTTGTTAGTGAGCTGAAAAAATTTTTCGAAAGTAAAATTGCTCCAAATTTTAGCCAATAGGGTTATTCGTCTCCTACGTCATGAACAAGATGGAAGCCTCAACTTCATCAAGCGCGGTATCAGAATGTACATATTAAAATGGAACGAAACGATACAGGGAGCTTTGATTGACGAAGTTGAAAAATTTCCGTACCAATAGAATCCTAAAAAAACCCCATTTTACAAATTTTTTTAAAAAAATTAGGATTCCAGCAGGTTGCCATGGAGTTTCGAGGCAGTAAAATCGGCGAGTAATTTTTCAATATGCAGATAGAGCGCATCTGAAGTCAGAACATGTCATTTGGCTTACGGCAACCCTTAACCCTCAGCTGCTTGAAAAAATTGGGCAAAACGGTTGCTCGAAAAATGTGTGTGTGATAAGGCCTTAAGTCTAATTATTATTCGAAAATGGAATTTGTTTTATAAATTACTCTGTAACTATTTTCAGAAGCAATTTCTGTAAGACCCGTATTTCGCAAAAGAAATACGCTTATCAAATTTCAAATATGTGGGTCTAATAGTTCAAAAGCGGAAATATTTTTATCTATAGCACGCCTCTTTGGGGTCGAATTTTACAAAACTCTTTTTCAGTGAACCTCTACCTTATGAAAGAAAAATGCGTGCCAATTTTCAAATCTTTAGGTCTAATAGTTTCGAAGATATCGTGAGGAGTGAATGAGTCACTCTTCTCCTTTTTATGCAATGCTAAAAAAAAAATTAGGAAAGCGAATAAAGAAAAAAAAATGGCAATTATAGAGAAACTGCCGATAGAAGTGAAAACTTAGAACGATTAGTATTAAAATTTGAAATTTCATAGTTTGAATTAAAATTATCAACATCAATCTGGTTTTCACATCTATTGACACTCCGAGCAACAACTAAATGCATGATTATATGGTTTTTTAATATTCAAATATATTACGGGCTGTTCAAGATCATGAAAAGATATAAATACAATTCAATTGAAATAACAATTAATATACAATCATATATTATTTATGGATAGTATTTGTATTTACTTAAATTTCAATGTACTTGATTTTTAACATTATTTTAATTGGTTGCATCATTGTCATCATTAATCTCAACAATACTTAGACTTTTTGTACTTTTAATTATTTCATTTTGTTCTAAAAAAGATACAATAGGCTTATGGTAGCTAAAGTTAGAAAGGAAAATGTTTGATTCAGTATCGCGTAAAAACTGCATCGATAGTCGTTTTATATTTTGTAGTACTGAGTTTTCGATCATTGGGCATATTTAAATTAAATGTTTCATTTAGAAATTCAATTAGTGGCAGATTTTTATCATCTGCAAAGTTAATATTGAAGTCTCCACTTAAAATCATCGGTACATTATCCTATATTTTTCGCCAAATCTTTTTTCGAGTATTTCAGAACTTTCTTTTGTATAAGTCATCAAATTTTCGAATAAAAATTGTTGTATCTGTCTCATAGATTTTCCAAGCGAAATATAAACGGCAACCATTAATATGTATTGCCCATTCTCGGAATCTCAACGAGCAATGCACAGTATATACACATTGAATTTTTCACTAAATCCATTCAATCTCACTTATAAGATATACACAGCACTATACGTCAGCTGTATAGCTACAGATATACTGCTATGAGCATGTCGGTGACGCGAACGCAAGAGATTTCACCCATCCAAAAAAGTGTCTAAGATGCGAACAGCAGACTGCGCATGCACCACTCAAAGCATGTCGGTGACGCGAACTTAAAAGATTTTCCTCTACCAAAAAGTGCCCAACGCCGCTAAAGAAGTTTTCACTTCAAAAATTGAAAAATTTTTGCGCGATAAACAGGCATGTGCTTAAAATAATGAAAACAGGTGTAACAAAACGCAATACAGAAAAAAAAAGGAATTCTTTGGAATAAAAAACATGAAATGATTCTCCAGGGAAACAATTTGGCTGCATGTAAATGACTCAAATCTGATTGCTGGAAATGATACAAGATATTTCATTTAGTGTGTGGTCCCCCCCAAATGTTAAAGCTGCCACACACCTGTTTAGCATGTATGCGATGAGTTTATCATTGAGACTTTGGATTAAGCGTGATCTCCAAGTCTTGGACTTGTTTTAATCGAAAAAATGGGATCCATTACATATTTCAACTCTGTCCTTCATTTTCATTTAAATTAATTCATTAGAAAAACTGTTAGTTTTTCAAAACTTTGCACGTCATCCTGTTTGAGATGCGATGACCACAAGCACAGATTTTAAAACCAATGTTTTGCATTTATTCTTCAATTTTTTTGTATTACGTACATTCAGACTTTGAATGGATATGTTTACTTCATCTATAATGACAATATGCCTGCTAAATAAAAGGTAAACCTTATGCAAACCTATTGCATCACATAGATTATGGAGCATAGTCGACTTGATTCATTTAAAAATAATTTGAATTGTGTATGTAAAAGAAAAGTTCTGTGTTTTCTGTGAATAATTCTCCACGAAATTAAAGGAAATTTTCTCGAATTTTATTAACTTGTTTGTAAAACTTATCGCTTTTAATTTAAAACGTCCTTTTACGGAGACTTGGCATCGTTTGAACATTTTTTTTTATTTATGAATTAAAAAATTATATTTCAGCATTTCATATAATGTATCTATTCAAGAAACTGATCCCCTCAGGGGGCTCACCTTCTTTAGGTGAGTACGGGTGTCTCAATCCCGAGGAGCCCTAGTGATCTTTTCCTTTTCCCACGGGGTTTACTGTCTTTGGTAAACACGGGCTTCACGAACCCGGGGTACCCTAGTGATCCTTCTCTATTTTCGACCCTCTTTCTTGTCATTCAATTCATTCTTTTTTTCTCTTCCCGTCTAGACCACAGATATTAAAACAAATGTTTGGCGCAGTATAGCCGAAATCGGCTCTTGCGCCAATAAACCCCAAAATCATTCACTCACTCACTCAAGAAACTAATACGAAATGAAATTTTGTACACATTATTCACATAATTGTAACAATTTAAGTTTAAAAAAAATTGGAAAATTTTAAAATAATATTCTTTCTGTATTTATTAATTTTTTGGCATGAAATTTTTTTGTAATATTCCGAAGAATATTTTAAGCGACTTTAGAGAGGGATCAATTTTACAATAACTTAATTAGTTTTGGAGAAAAAAATAACAAAAAAGCAAAATTCTCCTATATCTTAAATTTTTAAAAAAAGTATTACGTTTACAGTAATATCGATTCCTAATTTTGTTACATGTATTATATATAATACACAGGGAAAAAATGAAGTGATTGGTTGATAATTGTGGATGGAGAAGCATTTTGATTGCAAAAAAAACGCAAACTGAGAAAAACCATTTTAAAGTTTATAATTCTAAAAAAATAATTATTATAAGCCGAAATAAAAATAAACTATCACTTTAAAATATTAGCTACACATTTTTCTTAAAAATAATAGAATTTTCATGTTATTTCAACCCATATATTTTATTAATTATCCTTTGTTTATAGATAGTATTATTTGTGTAGGAAAACTAAAAAAAAAATGATAAAAAAAAGCTTTTTTTTGTCGTAACAGAAACTTTAAAAAATTTGCTTTCCCACAATATTGAAATATTTTTTTTTTTTGAAAAATATATATGAGGAATATGAACTAAAATTATAAAAACATGAGCACAAAATGCCTTAATTAAAAATTTTGCATGCACACACCTCAAAAGAAGAAAAAACATTAATGTAATTCTTCAAACATATCCTGCTTTATTTGTAACACCTTCCTTTTTTTAGTTATTATTTCATTAAAATAACTTTTCTTCTTCAAAAAGCTTTTTTTAGCATTTTTTTTTATCTAAAAAGCGCGCGTGGTCGAATTTAATAATATGTTGCTTATACATCTTTCAATTGAAGTTTTTTTCCATTTTCTAATTTTCAGGCATACAAAAGTAATACATCAATCGTAAAGTAATAATGCAAAGAATATAACTAAATAAAAATAGAAAAAAAACACGGTATTTATAGGTTATTTTCAGGGTGCCAAGTCTTCTTAACGTCCTCCTGTTCGTTTTAATGATTTAATATTCCAAATAAGTTATGATTAAGTTTCACTTTTTTTTCTTTTTCCATTCTTTTGTATGCTTATTAGGATTACTAATGGAAAAGTGTCCCTTATCTGCAAATAAGATAACATTCCAATAAAATTTTAGCTTATCACTGACTTTGTGAACCTAAATCTCAATTTTTTATTCTTTGACTCACATAAAATTACTTACCTCAGAATGACTTTTTAAATAATCTGATTTGAGTACTTGTCCAATAGTTTCAGATAAAACTAAAAATGAATACTATTGATTGAATTTTATTGAAAATTTTTCCGAGCTCAAACCTAGATTCTTCACATCTATGTATTTTATTTATAAATCATTCTCTCATCGAGTTAGCTTAGTCGTAAGGACAATTTTTCGTCTGTTATATAAATTCTTTTTTAATCCTTTAAACCAGTATTCTCAACCCACTGTTCCGCTACATTTTTGTGCCATCAAATTCCTGAAGTGTGCTGCCCCATGTTTTCAAAATTATTAATTATACTCTGTGAAAAAAAATAAAATCCGATTTAAGAAAAACTAGGGGTATTCGTGGTGTATTTCACTTATCATTTAGTAGATAGATGTAAATATAAAAAAATTCATTAGATTTCTTAATATATTTGTGATAACGGATACATCTGTATATGAATTAACTTTGAAAGAAGATGAAAAACTAATTTCGATCTGTAACAATCAAAATTTAATTTCAAAACATTCGGAAGAGTCAATTAATTCATTATGGATTGAAATTTGAGGAGATTATCTCACATAATAGTAAAAAAAAAAGCTTTAAAAACATTATTACAATTTTCTGCATCTTATTTGCGTGTTTTTGTATTTTTATCAATCACAAATATTTAAAAAAAATATTAAGTTTTTCAAATCTAGAAGAGGAAATGAGAGAAGCATTCTCATTTTTACAATCAAATATAAACGAAATTTTTAAAAATCATCAAACTCATACTTCGCATTAAATGTATTCTTTTAATTAATTTGTAATTAAATACACAATAAACATTTTGCTGTACTTGTTGTACATATTTTATTTATAACATTGAAGATTATTATCATAAAATATTTTATATAGTGTATTACTGATAAATAAGCTTTCGAACTTATTTTATTGTTAGTGTGCTGCTAAATTTTGAAATTGTTAAATATGTTCCACAACAACAACAGCAAAAAAACAAAAAAAAAGGTATTTATTATTTAGCGTTAAAAATTTAAGGAAAAAGTGTGTTTTTAAAATGTACTTATAACATTATTTAATTTTAAATTATGATTAAATAATGTATTGCAATAAATCTTCACACATTTGTTAAGTGTAAAACTTTGGTGACACAAAATTTATTATAAATATTTGAATTAATATTTAATTGGTGAATTATTGATTAAAAGTAATCTGAAGATTGAGAAGAAAAATATCAGGGAAAATTGCATGACACTAAAATTAAGATCTTTTTATGAAATGTGGTTACTTTACACTTTATTGACTGTGAAAGATAATACGAGCATATTTTTTTACTGAAATAAGCACAAAAAAATAATTCAGTAATTTATTCGCAACCCAAAACGGTAGCCAAATACAAGGTTGACTTCAGCTTCGTAAGTAGAAGCGGTATCCGAAGGCAAGGTCGTCCTAACAAAAGCGTCAGTTCCCTAAACGAAGACGAAGTCTAAAGACAGGGTATAGCTATACGGATGAAATAAAAACGTCAGCCTCCTAAGCAAATACGGTGTCCCAAGACAGGGTAAAGGTACACGGATGAAATAAAAGCATCAGCTCCCTAAATGAAGACGAAGTCCGATGACAGGGTAAAGGTATATAGATAAAATAAAAACGTCAGACTCCTAAGCGAAGGCGATGTCTGAAGACAGGGTAAAGCCATGTTAAAAAAAGCGTCAGCTTCCTAATCAGAGACGGTTTTCGAAGACAAGGTAAAGCTATATTAATGCAATAAAAACATCAGAAAGAAAGGAAAAGTTTTAATGATATAATTAGTACGCAATATTTTGTGTGTGTTAATTTTACACTATTTTAAGTAAATAGACAGTTTATTAAGAATTAGTATATCTTACGATTTCATCAACATATTTGTAAGTAAGAAGTTTAGCTACTGGGCTGTACGATGTTATTATCCCTTATCTAATTATTTGATACGAAATATTTAAATCTGTACAATCATATGTCATTACAAAAACCTTTAAATTTTTAAGGGTAAGGACATGGTCGAAAGAGAAGAATACTAAAATTCTTGTTTTTGTGTTATACATATTTTTAATGTTTGTAATCCAGCTTAGATTTTTTTGTATGTCTCTCTAGTAATATTTTAATTATTCTCTGGAACTACAGCAATAGTTGTTTAGCTCAAAAGTT
>BMAO01004436.1:0-22847 GCA_019973975.1 Trichonephila clavata
TGTAGACATAGATATTTGTTCAACGAACAATATAAATATTGAAAAAAAAATCCTGGAGAAGCCTGTAGGAATATTTTGTGTGTTTTTCTAAGTGTATCAAATTCAAAATTACAGCTTCTTAGAGAATTTTTTTTTTTATTTATTATTTGAGTTAATTAAGAAAGTTTATCGATAAGTTCCTTTTTTTTTCTGAAAATTTATTTTTCCAGATGAGTTTATAATGATATATACAAGAAGAAAATAAATGTTTTCCTGAGAATATTAATGACTTTCACAATATAAAGTTGGAATTCTATGGAGGTATTTTAATATAAAAAGTAACCTGTAACCACACACACACGCACAAATGAAAAATGATTAGGTTCAAATTGAATGGAACAAAACAGCATGCTAAGAGGCGAAATACATACATAAAAATCGTTAGTTTGAAAATATAGATGTATTTGTTTAATGCAATTATTTTTTTACAGAGAATAAAGCAATCAATTTTTAAACTTTTGCCGAATTTAGCTGGAGGATAAGAAATATAAAAAAAAGCATATTATGTAAAATTTACAATTTTAAAAAAATCATTTTTTTATTGTTTATAGTTTAAGCGTTTAATGCATTTATAATAAATGCAAAATATCTGAGCATCGCCAAATGGCATAAGTACAATATTTTATCCTTATAAAATCAATTGTTTATGAGGAGTTTCTTTCGTATCAATACGTTTATAATAAGTTTTTTTTGTAAATTGTAATTGTAAATATCGATTATTTACGCATACAGAGTCTTAATTAGCTATATGCTACTTAATATTAAAGAAATTACCATCTCACTTGACATTTAATTTAAATTGATTCGAAATATTTCTTTCATGCCTTTCGCTTTCGGTAAATATTCGACAATTTGTCCAATCTACCATTATTTAAAGCTATAGAATATGAAAACGAACTCTGCACATTTTTAGAATCGAAAATTCCGAAATATGTGTGCCTAGTTACCTTTCACTGTCATGTAGAAAGATATTGTAACGAAATGGTTATAGTTATAAGTAAACATTCCTTAAAGTGAATTTCTCTCTTTGCAATCTTTTACGATCTTCCCCGGTCGACTGTGGTCAGAGTTGTGTATGGAAGTCAAAAACATAGAATGAGACATTAAAGATAAGATATAACTTTATTTTCCAGAGAAATACCAAGTACATTGAGTTTGTCATACCGCTTGATAAGCTTCAAAAATCCCTCCAGGAAAAACTCCGGGGCTTGCATACGGAAGAGGTGTGTGACGGCTATGGGCGAAAGACGACACAGTAGGTAAACGAGCAAGATAGCGATACACCAGTGGGTAGAGGTCAAGCATACATATGACGCTGTTGTAGTGTCTGCGCAAAGCAAAGACCAGCCTTGTTCTGGTAGGTATGGAGAGAAGGTTTGTTTTGAATTCGTGGTCAAACGGGGAAGTGAGAGGGGTTATTCTCTATGAATAGGCACGTGGAGTATCAGGAGCAGATATCTTTAATGTCTCATTCTATTTTTTTAAATTCATACACAACTCTGACCACAGTCCGAAGGGGAAACTTATTTTTCGACTCATCCTCGTAGTACAATAAGGCTCATTGTATATATTATTTTATCTCTTTGCTTCTTATTGAGATTCAATGCACTTTTTTATATCTGAATCATTTAGAGCTTATAATGTGCATGAATTCACAAAGCAAAAGAATAAATAATTAACTGGATCAAATTTTCATTTTGTGATTATAAACGAAAAAAAAATAATTATGAGTTATTAAAATTGAGTATTTAAAAAACTAGAGTTAAGTGAAATACTTTTACTTGGATGAGAAATCAAAGGAAGTAAAATAGAGATAATAGTACAATTAAATCATTTTATGAAGAATAATTATTTTTGTATGAATATGTATATACATACATACATTTATTATGTGTGTATGTAGCAATTTTTAATCATTGATTTAAAAAATAATGTATCCTATTTGAAAATTCAAAAATGTGTTTATAAACTAAATAAAAAGAGAAAATAGAGCCATACCAAAGGTATTTTATACTTAAAAATATATTGTTAAAACTTTCTTTCTTAAAAATTGTACATTTTATTTCATTTTCAATCTTTGTAAACTGGAAAAATGTTCTTCAAAAAATTATACGCAGATTTAATTTATCAAGAATTTTAGAATTATTCTTCGATTTAATTTCTAGAAAAGATTAAATTTAACAAAAAAAATCTTTCTTGGAATAGTAATAAAAGAAATAAACTTTTTTGAAACTTTAAACTGTTTCTTGTCTCTCTCTCTCTCTCTTTTAAATAAAATAATGTAAAATTCGTTCCACTCAGGAGTAAATTCTCCGGATTTTATTCTTTAGAAAATTAGTCTGTTATATGTGTATAGATGGCAGCACGAAAACATGTTTAATTTCATTGCTGCTGCCATCTATTAAACAAATTTGATATTCTCAATATTTCTTGTTAAGTTTTCTGTTTCGTTATCAAACATTAATTGTTATTAAAGTGTACATTATATCATGGAGAAATACAACTTTGATTATTGAGATCCACTGCAAAGAAAAATTGCAAACAAATTTTTAAAAAAAGAATGAAAAATTCAATTTTTTAAAAAAATTTTAAAAAGTGTGATTTTGATATATTTCTTTTTATTAAAAGCAAGCAATTATTTTTTTTAAAAAAAAAGATCTTATTTTTTCACTAATCATAAAATAAAGTGAATCATAAAAAATATTAAGAGCACAAAAGAATAATAAGTATCCCTGATAATATATGCAAATATCCTTCAATTTTTTAATAATTACATTTTATTCATGACATTTTACATACTATTCACCTTTTTTATGTACCACAAACCCATGTATTAATTTTTTTTTTTGTGTGTGAAATGATTAAAAATAAATCTTTAGAAATTCTTCAGTCTCACGCACAGAGACCTCCAGTACATACTTTATTAACAATCACAAAGATGACCTTGTCTTTTAGTGCATTTCCATTTGAAATTTCTGTAATGAAAACATATAAAATGGATCACAGAGATATTTTATGGAATTCACATTGACATTTCATACTCATACTATAGATATATATTTAATATTAAAACTTTATTTATCACAACGTGGCTGCGGTAGCCGAGTGATCTTGATGTGGAAATTTGGAGATTGGGAGCCAGCTCAGCTGTTGTCCTCATCACCTAACAGTGGCTCTAATTTGGGATGCCAGTCTACAGTAGCTCGAACGTTGCTTCACAATGTGACATAAATTAAAATCAAGTCAAATTCAATTTCATAGTTTTGATTTATATTTATACTGTATTTGCTTATTTGATTTAGTAGAAGCGAATTATTCAATAATTCTCGGTCCTTTTTAATGACATTTTATAGCATCATTTGCTCTTTTATTGAATAACTTTAAGACTCTGAGATAAGCATTTTTACCTTACAAAAAATGTCTTTTTTGGTAATTTTTCTTCAATTGATTGGAACAAAATTAATACTTTAGATTTTATTTTGTTAACCTTTTCATTGATTTATTACTTAAACTTGTATTATGACTTGATACTTCAAAATACTTTGAAGTATCAAAAAAGGAATAAATTACTCTGGACTACAGACAGGTCCACATTCAGAATTCGAGACACTTCGGTTTGTGATCGTGAGAGTTCACAGCATTCCAACGATTCTTCCTTTCGTAAACACGTCCAATTGGCGTATTTGTCCCATCATTCACCTTGTTTGATGGTTAACAACTTTCCTCCGCGCAGTAGTTGCACGAAACTTGTCTGAACTGCCTATGGTGCGTGAATCGGTTTCTCCGCGTTCCGACATGCGCCGGTGTTTAGCTCAGGATGTAGTTGACTGAAAAGTTTTGCATAAACCCAATGTTTCTTCTTCACCCAATTAATATCAGCAAGAAATTTGGAATAATTTTACGAATATTTATTCCATGTTTTTCGCATTTTACGATTTATTCTGAACTTTTGGACACCAGTGTAATCTATATTCAGTTGCACTCAATTTTAATTTGATTTAAAAAACAATAGCAAATGTTTTCAATACAGTAACACCCAGAACTTACGCGATAGATGGAACTGAGTGTAACCGCGTAAGTCGGGGTATGTCTTGCATATAAATACATATAATAATTTTTAGTTGGGGCCGAGGACGAAAAAATAGTTATAATTTAGGGCGGGAAACATAAATCTGAGACAACACAAATACAAATATATATATAAATTATTCTTCCCCCACAAAATTTCCTCGTAGCATGCTAATAACTTTGTATTCATTATTTTGTTGAAAAATTCGCTTTTCGTTGGAGTCTATGTTTTCTAAAATTCGTGACCCTTTTTTAATTAAATTGTCAAATTTAAAACCGTCATTGAAACTTCTGATTAAACTGGGTCTAAAATCTCAAGTTCTTCAATGCCTTGCTCTTGCTCATGCATTTCTATGAACTCATCAATGTTCAGCGGTTGATTGTGGGATCTTCCACTTCTAAATTTATTTGCCTCGCAAGATCAACAACTTTTTTAATCACATTGCCGATTTCATCAGGGTCAAGCACTAATTACGCTTGAGTTTCAATGATACGAATAAATCATAGTTTAAAAAAAAACTAAAAAACACCTTATCGAACTAAGTTGTAATTTAATCTTTTATTCACCAAATCTGGAAATGGGATCTGAAATTAGTCGCCAGATGCGAGATGGGATCTGAAAATGTGAAATTGTTAATCCTGATGATCTTGATCAGGACAAGTGAGCAAAATTAATAAGTTATTCTTTCCATCGGCAGGACAAATGAACAAAATTTCGAATTCATCTGATCTTTTAAAGTGGGTAAAAATTGAGCTCAAAGATTCCGTTACATACAAGTAGAGCTTATAAAAGGGTATTAAAAAGAAAAAAAAAATCACCTAAGCAAAAGACGAATTGAAGCAATTTGAAGATCGTGTAACTCCGGGTTCGCGTTAGTCGGGGTACCATAAATCGAGATGTTATTCTAATATAATTTAAAATCTAATAAAAAATTTTAAAAAAGAAATAAACTCAAAATTTGAACAAGACTGCAAATCCATAAAAGCAAAAAGAAAACATTGTTTATTAAAAATGTATATATTAACCCTCATATATTTACTAACTTTTATAAACACCTTTTTATTTTTTTGAGGATGAGTTGCTGAAATATAATAGTTCAGAGATTAAATCAACCTTTTGTTTGCAATTTTGTCGAATGCATAGATAAATAAATTCATTTTTTAATCAAATGATAAAATCCAGTTCAGTAGAACGTCGTTTATCCGAACGTTTATTATCCGGAATATCAAATATCCGGACCAGTTTTGCTAAAAAGCTCAATATGAAGGACGCCTTCTACATGTTAGCCAAAACGTGGGACTGGCTCGAAAGACATAGCCTGAAAAATACATGGAATAAGCTGTAGCCAGATTTAGAAGGTGAAAAAGACACAGGGAGGAGATTGTCAATCAATCCCATGATTTCAAGAATGCGATGAAGAACATGTAGAAACCAAGATGGCATGCGATACATCAAACTGTGGATTTCAAATGCTAAATGATGACTAGATTGTGACTTCCGTGCAAGAAGAATCTGACCCTATCGACGATGAAACGGATGAAGACGAGCACAACAACAACAACAACGAAAGTAGCAAGAGTCCATCAAATGCTGGCACGTTTTTTGCGTTAGAGACAGCTAAGGAGTGGTACGAAAATAATCAAGAGTGTGTTGTGTGTTTGTGTGTGTTTGTTGTGTGTGTTGTTGTTGTTGTGTTGTGTGTTTGTTGTGGTGTTTGTGTGTGTTTGTTGTGTGTTGTTGTTGTTGTGTGTGTGTTTTGTGTGTTGTTGTTTTGTGATGTCCTACTCAACTACTGCTGCTCAAAATATTTAGAGACCTTACAGCAAAAAAACGAAGGTGTACACAATGGTACAGCACAAAATAAGTGATTATTTTCCACAATAAAGGTAAAATTGCAACATTTTGCACCTATTTTGCTTTTTTTTCTAGCACGTTTCCCGCATTTGATGATTTTCAATATTTCTTTACTGTCCGGTTTCATATACTGCATGGATCGCATTCGGTTTTTGGTTATCCGAACGGTGTCCGGTCCCAATTGATTCGGATAAATGACGTTCTAGTGTAGTAGTAAAAAATTAGATGCAGTATTCTAATTTTAAGGGGGGAAATATTTATTTTTTAACTATTTTACAAAACTGACAATTTAATAACGTTTCAAAATAACAAAAAAAAGTTAAATACTTCTGGTAAAAAAAAATATTTTTATTAATATAGAAATAGTATTTAATTTACAAAAAATATAGATGGCATTTTAGGGTGATCCTGAATTTTTTTGGGGGAGTGAAAATATTGGTTTAACTGTTTAAAATATTTCCAAAACGGAAATTTAAAAAATTGACTTATAATAATTGAAAGGTAAAAGGGTTATAGCGTGTTAAGCATATAACACAATTACGAATTTCAGATATTTCAGATAATCAAATTTCATGCAGCATGAAGCAATGTTTTGGTGAAAAACTCTGGTTACTTTCAAAAGGCTACAAAAAACTGAGATATTTTAATTTTGCATCTGAGAATATTGTTATTATAAAAGATTTAAACCATATTACCAACAGTTTAAATTATTTTCAATTAAGAAATTTAAACAAATGACTTTAATTATTATTAGTAATATTTTAGTTAAACAATTTAGTGTATAATGTTTTATATACGAACATAATAGGAATGTCTATGTTACATGAAACATGTTATCAAGCAATTCAGTTTTAAATAAATCGTATTATATAGAGCCCTTCTGTAATTTTAATTAAAAAAGTGTTTTTAGAAAAGAAAAAAAATGTCTAAATGTATTTTTCAAAGAAAAATGATCACATATATTATTTTACTAATTGCCCTTTTCCAAAACATACAAAGGGATCTTATATCGCAATAAAGTAATATAAAATCATAACTTCTATCTTAAAATAAGATTAAATATTCATTTGATGCATAAAAATATTGTAATTTCATAGAGTAAGACAATATACATACGTTCATAACAATTTAATATTATGTGCTGAAAAACACACGACTCGGTTGAAAAGATCTTGCAACGGCGCCTCCTTCTGCAATACGCAAGCAAATAACAGGAATAAAAGCCCTTAACTAATGACACGGATAGTGATTCCTTTCGTCTCAGTCATCTAAGGCATGTCGCCTAAGCGTAGCTGTGGACCGGCAGGTCGGTGGTTCAATAAAGCACCTCTGCCGAGGTCAACAGCTTGTCGCCGAAGTGGATCAGGAACTGAACACTAGATGGCAGCCCACCCTAGAGGTACTGGTTGATTATGCATTTATTCTCTCAATAGAGAGTCTAAAGATTCTCAAAAAATAACTACTAGTTATTCAAAAGGGAAATGGCGCTACTAGACCCACCGTCTCAACAAGAGATTGCCCACAACGTCAAAGGAAAAGCCTTCTAACGACACTCAAATCTACTGGAAATGTATAACAATTGTAGTAATTGGCTGGGAAAACAACCTTCTGTCGTTATCGTTCAGATAGCCAAGCAGAAAAACGATTTCCTTCTCTAGTATAGGGGTATGTAGCGGTACCTATTTCTGCAAGTCGCAAGCAAAGGACAGAAATAAAAGCCGTTAATGATTGGCCAGAATAGGGATTCCTTTTGTTTCAGTCGTCTAAGCTATGCACGGCGTAGCTGTGAACCGGTAGGGTAGTGTGTCAACAAAAACTCCTTTGCTAAGGTCAACAGCTTGTCACCGAAACCTTTATATGATAATAAAATTATGGACTGTTGATAATTATAATTAAAGTTGTCGATATTTTTTCGTTTTGCAGGTGCAGTCGATTAAGTTGCCAAAAGTGATACAATCGACGCCAAATGGAATATTCTCTCTGAGTAACGTGAACAAAAGGTGGCACGGGTCCGGTATCCTCTCCCTAGCCCTTGATTTTTTTTCGATTGGTGATAATCCTATGTTTTCGTAATCCTACCCTTTGTATAGTACGTTAAATTGAATGAAGTATTTGTTATTACCCTGTTTTTTGTTCCCAAAATAGACAAAATCAAAAGAATATGTTCGGCGTCGAATTGAGATATGATACGAGAATGGTGGACTTTCAACCTTGGACCCCCCTCCCCTTTGAAAAATTTTTTGTGTGTGCCACTGTTCCCACTGGTAACCTTTTCCAACCACACTTTCAAAACAGGTCATTGTCTTTTCTTTTCAGTAATGTCTTTTTCATAATACATCAAAAATGGATGAAAAACCAATGAGAACGAATACATATTATTATTTCGTAAGTGCATATTGTGGCCAATAACGGCCAACCTGGCGAGATTTGCTGCGGTGAAACCGAAAAGTTCCAAGTTGTCTTTTCGATACAAAAAATTGCTCGTACATAATGCTTTTTCAAAATAAACACAAGAAAATTTCACTGCTTACAAAGAAATAATCGAATTATAGGTTTCACATTTTAAAATTCTAATTATTGTTTACCTTATCTAATGCGTAAAATTCAAATTCGAAGGAAAAAATTAAGGCACACTTTTTATGTTTAATGAATAGTTATTTTTTATTGACAGTGAAATAAAGGCAGTATTTAGTTATTCAAATTTTTCAATTTATATGAAAACAATATAACTCTCTAAAATTAACAGACATTTTTTTTTTAAAGGAAAGAAAGAATGCTTGATATCGTAGGACACTGAAATGTCCTGAGAAACAATCTCCTAAAAATACGCAAACAAAATAATCCCAAATATAATGAACAAAATTCTCTTCAGAAACGCCCAATTCAATAGAGGTCTTTAGATGACTAGTTAAGCCTTATTTTGAAAACATGTGATAGATAGCATTTTTATTTTTAGATTTATATTCATGATTAATATTCATACATGTCTATGGTCTGATTTTTATAAAGAAAATGCATTAGCAAGAATAAATTTTGAAGTGCGGGAATAATAGAGCCCCTTTTTACGCAGAGAATGATCTAGAATAGCGGTTCTTAAGCTTTGAATCCCCGCCGCCCCCTTTAATGTATCAGGTAGACACGGCGGACCCCCAAGGTTTTGAACACACTTCCCTTACTCCCAACATGTGGCTTAATGATTTAAAGGTTCCTGGATAATCCTAAAATTGCCTTTGCTATTTATACAGACTTTTTTAACACTTCTTTTTTTCCTCGCGTTTAAGTAAAATTCTAATATATAATAGTAAACATCAATTCAAAATATTACAAAATACTAATATCACATAACTGCGTTAATTAAAATTTTTAAAGAGAAAGATGGTTTGGTATTTCTTTTACAAGTGCTGTTACATTAGGTCTAGGATCGCACATCTTTCAATTCTTCCACGAGACATTTCAGTCTGTAAGAGGGAAATTTTAACATTGAGTGAGAGACTTCGAGAATCCCGTAGAAAAGCGCTGGGGAAGTCCGAGAGTCCGCGGACTCAGTGTAAGAACTGCAGAAAAAGAATACATTTCTGGATGGCGAAATTTAAACCACAGTTTCGTGCTGCCATCTATAATTTGAAATCTGAACTTTTCTTCTTTATATCTATTAAAATGTTTCAAAAGAGGTTTATCAACAATTACTTAAGTAGATTGCTACTCATAAGTGTCATAATAAATAATGTTGCTCGACCAGGTGTTTTCTTTTCTTTTCAAATATGTGTTTTCTTTGGATTAAGTCTCCCCTTCCCCAACTCTCTCCATATATGTCTGCATACATATGGGTTGAAATAATTTCGAAATGCCTGTTTCCCACGGGGAAACTTGAAACTCCTATCTTTTTTGGCTATGAGTTTCATGAGTTCGGCTTTACCTTAGTCCATTGCTATATATATATGTGCGTGCGTGTGCGCCTTGCATTTAATGTGGGTGAACTCTATATTATTAGAGTAACTAAATTTAGCATTTTTGGAACTGTATCCACAAAGCTTCTGTTTGAATTAACTAATATCTTAACTTTTAATCTATGATCTAACTGTTAACTTATATTCTCAGATCATTTATGAGAACTCTTTTAGAATATTTAAACTGGAAATTGTAATGATTATAACTTCAGCCAGGAATAAAGGGAGGACTTTAAAAAATTATGCTGATAATTTTATTTACACAATCAACAAAGTCAAAAATACTGTAAATTTAAATTTAATAAAGTATTCAACATAAAAGTAGGCATATGTGATGTATTATTTTACAGATATCCTGATGCTCAGCTGCTATATCAGATCAAAGCTATATTTAATTTTCTGTGGAACTTTCGTAGATGAAGCAAATTAGTAGATATCTGAGAAGAAAGTAAGTAATTATTCGCCAATTACTATATATCATATGTTTGTACCTTCTGACACATTTTATGTGCATCGGTATATCTCAAATAAATAACATTAAAAAAAATATATTTGTTCTATTTGAAGAAGGCTTTTGTTATTATGAAGATAATCAGATGTTACCTAGGTTTTCATTTCCAAATACTTCAGCTTAAATTGTTGTTCCTGCTGTAATTGCAACAAAAATTCTTCGTTCTTTCATCATTGTTGATATAACCGCAGTAGTAATAAGTTACTAGCATTGAAGTCACTCTCATTGTTGATGACATAAATTTGCTATCGAATGATGAATAATAAGCGAATTATAAATAACGTTTTTTAAATCGGATTAAAATATTGAATGGCACATGTTGAAAATACAATCCACATTATACACTCCATGAAAATAACATAATGAACCGCCAGCAACGTCATTATGTCCTAGTTTGTCATATTGCAATAATGTCATAGTTTGTATTCCATGGGCATTAGAAATAACTTCAGTCAGTCAAATGACTAAGCAGTGAATTTCAGTTAGGCACATTTCATATAAGATATTGACTTTAATATATATATATATATATGTCCTAAATGTAATTACAAAAATAAATAATTTATAAAAAGAATTTATTTCACATTAAGAATTCGAATCAATGTTAAAATCACTAGATTTTCTAAGCCAAAAGAGATATCGATGAATTGTTAAATGAAGAAATCGAAAATCAGATTACCGAGATCTAAATGATTATGAGGGTGGATTAAAAACAGTGCAAAATAAACCATACTTCAATTCGTAAATTAAAAAGTAAAATTCCACTAGAACGAAAGAAAATTTATTTAAAATAGAAAAAGCTTCAGATATTTCGCCATAATTTATGTAACATAAAACTTCCAAAACGCTAAAGTGGCGAAAATTTGTGGAAAATTTGAAGAACAGAGCAATTTTAAAAAGGAATTTAGTTTGGTATAAATATTTTCGGAATAGAAATATTGGAAGCTTAAAAATTTAAGAATGCATACACAATTCATTTAAATCTGTTTTTGAATCATTAGATGGCTGTTCGAAAACAAACGTCTTATAATATAAGCTGAAAAGCAATTTTAAATGTGGGGATATTAAATCTGCAATAAATTAAATTAATGATAAGAATAAAAAAACATTTATGTGTTAAAAGTTTAAAAACGTAAAAGAAAATTTCTCTGAATCTGAAATATTATACTTTGAAAATTAAGTAATATGATGCTAAAGTTATTCTTATTTAGTCTTGGTTCAAACGAAGTTATTAGTGAACTATTTATGAAAAAACGAAAGAAAAACCACGCTCAAATATTAACAAATGTAAAAAAAAAAAAAAAAAAAAACATATTTTTGTGAAGTTAGCGTTCATTGAAGAGAGAAATAGATCTAAAAATATATCTGTAAAATGCTATGATTATATGCATGTATGCATTTTTTATGAACGCAAGATAATCAAATATATAAGTGCGATTTATTTTTAAAACACCAGTAAAAAATTTCCAACTACAAATCTGCAAATTCTTCCAATATATGTGACTTAAGACATAACATACTGCTCCATATATCAAAGGGGGAAACGGTAATTGGTGTCAAGGCTCATCTGATTTATAGCACCTCGACTGCATAAGGTCATGATGAGGTGTGTTTCCCAATCCTTAGAAAGAAAATACAGCTGCATCCTTCTCAGGTGTAAATGGCAGCAGTAAAATCTTAGAAATTGAAGTAGTTGGGCTTAAAATCTTTTTGCAGGGAGCTCTGTGCAGTTTTGGATTCCAATAGTTTGTCTAACATTATTGAGCACGATTTCGAAAATAGGTTGGGGGCAAGACAGAATAAATATCCCATTTCGAGTTTCAAAATTGAACGATTCTTTAACAAACCAAGTGTCTTATTTTCTACAACATTGGAATTTTGGGTTTCAAAGATCTCTCACGGGCTTTCTTCCTGTTATTCAATTGAGTCATAGCAATTTAGCTGGCAAAAGCCACATTTTGCTGTTGCAATCAAAACCGATATTTTTATGGGAGCTGTTGTATTTTTTGAAGGAATTAAGAAAATGCAGATTTGCCAGCTAGACTTGTATTTCGCAACGCTGTTTTGATTATAATGCTACTAGAACCACAAATTCACACAAGTTAATTCAGTATTGGTGCTTCGTTTCTGATTGCTAAGCACTGACGATAGCTTATAAAAGTTCTGGGAAGTAGCAAGTTGATGAAGATAAAAAAACCATTGAATAAGTAAAAATAAATATTGAAAATTGATATATTGGATAAATGCTTGTTAAAGGTATACTAGGTTTAATACCTTCCAAAGGTTTAATTATAAAGAGACTTTCTCAGCTTTGCAAAAAATAGTGAAAGAAAAACAAATAGAGAAAATTATATCGGGAATATATGATCTATCGTATCCTGAATTCTTTCGATCTGCTAAAACAGTGAGCCCCATCGCCCGAACCACGGGTGGGCCCATGGATCAAATAGTACCAGACCGCACAATAAACATTAAGATGTCTCTATTTTATTTACTGTGGTGTATTTCTCTTGAGTTTGTGTGAATTCCCATGAAATCCCTTTATATTTGATGTTGAATCATTTTATATTTATTTTTGGTGTAACTTTATTTTATTTTAAAAGCATGTTTGGAACAATTAAATTAAAATTAATAATTTTAAACAATCTAAAATACTAATAATTAACGTCACCCCCCCCCCCCCCCTCAGTAGACCACGGTAAAGTTATGAAACGTTGACCGTTCCTTTGCGATAAATGTTGTGAAACAATTGCTAAAGCAATTCCCAAATTAAGAGATATTAGTATAGCTAAAAACTCTTCTACACATAAACGATGGCTTTTGGAATTTCAATCTGGAAGAATTATGCTGGAAGCAATCTTCTAACAATCTTTTGTATATGGACATTAGGGTTGTGACTAAAGCAACTTTTTTGTTTTATTTTTTTCATAATTTCTCAATTTAATTGCACGGAAAAGGTGTTTTCTGCATTATAGATAGAGGGAAAATAAAATTAAAAATTAATTTTTATGTTAAGTACTGTCACAAGGGGAATAGTTTTTAGGTATCTAAGCTTGTTTTATGAGAAAAAGGCAAAAAAAAAATTTGTTTAATTGAAACATGTATTTTAGTACTTTTTAACATGTATTGCTATGAGAAAACACATACTTAATAGTTGCAAGAAAAAATATTCAGGTACATTTAACAGCTTCTTTTGTATTAAGTTTTAAAAATATCTACTGCCGAAATTACAGTGCACCAGTGCTTCTAAAACTTTCAGTATTGCAACCCAAAATTCAATCGTAATTTTTATTGCGCCTCCCTTCCATATAAAATCAATGTATAGCATTCAATAATTCTATAATTTGACGCTAAAGCTACAACGCTACTTTAACTTCTTAAGTGCCACCGTCGTATATAACCGTCTCCCTCAGCTTAAGCGTTAATTGCCCCTGGCGTATGTACACGTCTTTCGAAGTACGATCTTTTCTATGCAGTGCTGTCCATGAAATTATTCCAAAGGCTATGGAATGCAAAAAAGGATCTTAACAGTGTTTGCGAAGGATTTATTTATTTAAGATGGTTTGCTCTTATTTTAATTTCTTTTTCTCCTCTCCCCCCCCCTCTCCCAATACATCCCATACTCGAGCCTATGTGGAAAACAGGACATTGGGGAGCGAATCGCGCAATTTTTAATCGGCACTTAAGGGTTTAATTAAAAACCGTACAAATTATCAAGATAAGTGTTAATTTTTGTTTTTAATTTTATATATGAGAAACCCATAGGGTCACTGGTAATTATTAAATTTGTTTTTAGCTTGTATTTTTAAACTAATTATACAATAAATTGTGCAGTACTGATACGTTTACAAGCCTATTATATCAGTGTAAACGTGCATTTTATTTTTTATTACGTCACAATTTATTTTGTTTGTTTACTTTCCGTAAATTAATATTTTCTTAAGATTATCTTTTGTTTTCGACTTTTTAATACGCTCGCGCATCCCTCGTTGAGTCACATTTTAGCCAGACTGCTTCAATGGTGTGGGAAGAGAGGTGGGTTTTGAAAAATGTTGAAAAGGGCATTGTACTACTTACTACTCAGGACTCACTTACTAGTAATCATCACTTTCGGTTATTAATACTGTAGAAAAATAATTATTTTGCATCTAAAATCATTCAACAAAAATTAAGATTTATTTTTTTAATCATTTTTTTTTTCAAAAATTCCATCCTTTGTGGCAACATTAAATTCTGAAATTTTTGTTTTTAATTATTTTATTCCTAAGAAATATTAAAAATATTTTTAAATTCCAATTAAAAATATTATTTTCTTCTCTTCACATAACCGCGATCCAATCTAATGCACATTTTTAACATATAAAAAAGTTATAATTTTTATATTATGAATGACGAAAGAGAAACATATTTTTCTCAACAATTATTTATTGCTCTGCACTATCCAAACATTACCTTTTTTTATTTCCCATGATTGAATAATAATGGCAAATTATTAGTTTTCCATAATTATGGAGAATAATAACCATACATTTCATCAAGTAAAACGGTAGTTGAACCTTAATAGAAGGACTCCCAATTCTGGGATCGCCTCAGTGGCGTAACGGAAAATAATAGGCCCCCTTGCTAAGTCAGGTTTGCGGCCCCAAGCTGGATGTTATAAATGATTGCAAAATCATAATATAACAAAGGCTTAGGGGCTCCTAGAATCCTGCGATACGGGGCATGTTGCGCAACTGGATCGCCTCTTACAGAAAACTATATACAAAAAAATGAAATATATATATATATATAAAAGCCTTTACAAAATAAAACAAATCATTTTGCTATTCACTCTCTTCCTTTTTTATTTTTAACTTAAAGCAAAATTTCTATTTTCTTTTCATTATCTCCATAATAAGACACACACTTGACAAATTTTAAGCCAAATACTCTGATAGTATAAATTGTATAAATATACGAAACTTTTTTGAAGTGCATGTGAGCTCGTGATTCGGCACATGCTCTTTTAGAAATTTCTGCCAAATTTAAAGAAAATCAGATGATGAGAGAGATGCTGGGTTAAATTAAATGAATAGGTTGCTGATATTTGAAGGCTGTCTCTTAAAAGACGGATACATATTAACACTTTTAAAATTCCACGAAAATTTGTGCTTCGTCTTACCTGCAGAACTAAAGTACATACACTTTCAAACAATATTTCCAACATTTTATAACGGATACAAAAAAAAATAATAATAATAATAATAATAATAAAGAAAGAAGAAATGTTGCTTTTAAAATATAGAATATAAGAAAAATGCCTTTAATGTGCAAAAATATTTTACACAAGATGAAGATTAACAACAAAATAATTTAACTGCTTTTCTATACTACATGAAGATGTGAAATTTTTTTTCCCTCTGTTCATCTTTTTTAGAAGTAAATTATTCAATATTCGTCATGGTATATATTCAGCTTTTTTTTTTAAAATTACAAATTCGAAATTTTGAGAATGATTCGTGGTGCCATCTATTAGATTAATATGGAAATATAAAATTATTAAAGTATTTTTAAGGTGTATAAGAAAACAACTATATCCTGGCAGATTATACTCGATTTGTAACTTTTTGTATTTTATATTACCTTTGAAATTTAGTACTTATGAGTTTATTGTTCTTTTCCTCTATGATTAGTTGTCATTACTTGAAATAAAAATAACACATATGATATTCCATTTCTAAATATGAGGTATAAAATACAGTATATGAATATAAACGGAACTAGATATTAATGAAAATAAATTAACGGTATAAAAATTCCTTAATGGGAATAAAATGGTAAAATATTAACATTTAGAAAAAATTTAAATAAATGTGCACTTTACTGATTTTATAAAATGAAACTAATAATAAAGACATCCGTTTTTAAGAAGAGAAATTGTAAGTTTAAATTTTATTTATCCTGAGATATTTTTATGTTACTTGATAGTGAAAAGAATGTAATTTTTTGAATTTCTTTAGTGCCTTTTTTATTTTCTATTGAAAAAAATAATATAATTGCCATGCACCCCAAATATACGGGGCTTACAGAAGTAAGTAAAACAAATGAAAAATACATGCAATAAAGAATAACTAGTAAAATAAAAATTACAAAACAAATGAATATACAATAATAAGCAAGACTATTATAAAGTCAATCAAATACATTAAAAAATTAAACAATCAAGTAACACAACCAAGACAGATTGGAGTTACTGAAGTTTAATGATGAAGTTATAAAATCAGAACAATGAAACAATTACAAAATAAAATCAATGAAGCTAAAAAATAAGAAGAATATAACTTCACATGGAACAAACTGAAAAAAATTAGGAGGCGACTTAATTTTAAGAGCTTGTAGTTTAAACCAATAGGTGTTTTGTTTATTTCTTCGATAATTTCACTTAAAAATCAAAGTGTCGGTATTTTTTTTCCAAATTTAAAAAGTCTACAGATGGAAAAAAAATGTTACTTAATAACCTAACAATAAAAAAATTAATTTACAGAAGCAACATAAAAAATATATTGTTAATACTTAATCATTTACTAAAACTTTGTCTGTAAAAGAATGGTTTAGTTAAAATTATGTAAATGGTTTAATTAAAATTTAATTAAATCGTCATTATTAAGAAAGGTTGCTTTATTAGCATTTTCAGTTTAAAATTTACCAAGACTTTAGGAATTTTATTTTTCCTCTTCATAAACACAAAAAAAAATTTAAATTAGTAAAAAATTTTTTCTTTATTCTTTTTTTTTTCTTTTTCTTTTTTACCGAAATTACTTAAATTTTTAAAAATTCATTTTTACATTAAATTCTGCATATGTTTATGATATCAAAATATCTTTCTATTATTGTAAATAATTTACAGGCGTTGGTTCAAAACGTTAAGAATTTCAAATTATTTTCGAAATAATCATTACTATTTTTAAGAAAATACTTTAATTGTTTGATGACATTCAATTATATAATATTAATATTATCTTTTTTATTTAGTTTTAATTTTTATTTAACAATTTTTAAGAAGAAATCTTTATAACACAATTTTCTTAAGGTTTTTAAAGAACAGAAATATTTTCAAAATTACTCTTACAGTTAATAAAATAAAATCGTTTTAAAGAATTTTTTTTTTAATTTTTCAAAAAAAAAACCTCAATACAAATTATTTTAAATTACAAAGGAAGACCGCTGATTTTTAAGCTTTATATAATTGAAATAAAATATGAATTATGTATTACGTAAATATTGTTCGACTTTTGTAAAGAAAGTTCGTTACAAGAATTTCAAATTTGCAAAATAAACACAAGTGAGTATTTAATTTATTATAACACATACGTAATATATACTCTTACCCAACTGCTTAACATATGATTAAAGATATATCAGCATTATACAAATAGCTGCCCTATCCTGAAATATTTTATTAATCTTCTTATTAAAAACTTTAAACTGTAAAGTAAATTGTACAGTAAAAATGCAGTACAGCTAACAATATCGCTTCACAAACAGCGCTGATTAATATAGTGACCTTCAATAATCAGACAATCAGCCAACGAATATAAACAATAGACAGAAATAACTAAAATATAAATTAATTTAGTTTTATTATTATTACATATAAACATAAACATAAATTCTTATAATATTAAAATAAAACATAATTTCCTTTAACGCTCGTGGGCTCTATATCAGTATATCCACAATGATCCGCGGGTCATATCAATAAACTTACAATAATTCGCGGATCATACGACTGTAAAAAATAATGTAGTGTGGAATTTAAATAAAAAAGGTTGGTTTGCTTTACAAGACAACAACTGATTCTAATGGAAGTGATGGTGTTTCAGATTTGTATATATATATATATATATATATATATATATGATTATATTGTGGGAGTAGTGAATAATGTAGGAGTTATGATTGATGTAGGAGAAATGAAAAATTGTTAAGAAATTGAATACAGTTCATCGATTTCATTTATTAATAGGATGATTTTGGGTGAGTTTTAGATGATTTATGTAATCTGTAATGATGTTGTTAGGTATTTAATTTTGGAATATGCTACGTTCTTGATTTGAATTTTCAAACTTTTAAGGTTTTTTCATTCTTTACAACCATTTCAAAGATCGGTGCTTAATCTTTGATGTTTTATGGCTGTTTTATTATTCACTTAGTTGTCTTAGCATTTTAACATTTTTATGTTATATCTTTCAGAATGCAATGGCGAATAATTTAATTTTTTAGGTATTAAAAACATATTTTTAAATTTTAAATTTTTGAGAATTTGGATATTTCCAGATTAGCTTACAAAGTTGCAATAGGGGGAAGGTTGGCGCCATCAAACTAGTTTAACCCCACTTATCGGTTCTAAGTCCGAGGATGCACTTGGATATTTTATAAATTTTATCTTATACAATTTTAATTTCGTTTGAAAACGTTGAATCTCCATTATTTTTATTCGCCATTCATATTTTGAAATGGGATGTCGTATTCTAGGATTCACATGGTTTTGAATTTTTGCTTAGTTATAACTGTGTGAATTATTTATATATATATATATATATATATATATATATATATTGGTTTCACTTACGTAAAATGGAAGTCGAATTAAAATACTTTGCGTATTAAAAGTAAAAGTATATATTTTCTTCTGAAGGAAGCCCAGTAGACGTGTGATAACGCATCGCGCTTCCCCGCCGCAGGTCCTGGGTTCAAATCCCGAGCTGGGGAAGGTTGACTTAGCCTGTCATTCGTTCATTAGTTCGATCTGGTTTTTTAAGAAAACTGTAAGAGTTTCATGTCAGACTGACCACATAATCAGAATATCTGCTCATGTATCTCATGAAAGCCGAGATGGGCATAGACAGCCTTGACCCTCATGGGCTGTTGCCCATGACGGTCAAGGTTATACGAATAATTTACGAATAATTTTTGTTATACGAATAGTAATTATTATTAGTTATACTTAGTTATAAATATTATTATATTAGTTATAATAATTATTATTAGTAGTAATAATAAATAATACGAATAATTTTAGTTATACGAATAATTTACTTCCAATTCATTTAGATTTTACTATATATTCTTAACAGCGTAATATTATGTACTTTAACAGTTCTCATTTTTACTGTATACGCTTTATTTTACACTTGATGTACAAAATTCTCTTAGTAAGAATGTTTTATCTTCATTCTTAATTTAATCTCGATTTATTTAATACAGTAAAATATTTAATTTGTTGTTAAGGGAAAAATTTCCTAAATAATAAATAATTTGGTATCAAAGCAAGGAATCAAAGTAATCCCACAAAGAATTATTTTTTTCGGGCCGTCAATACAGTCAGGAAACCAAATAAATTGAAAATGTTCTTTATATTTTGGTCAACATATATTTGTGTGAGCAAAGTTTTTCTCACATGAAGTTAAACAAGAGTAAATAGAGATACAGGTTAGCTTACATTAACTTGCAATCTGATATTCCAGAACAAGCAATCTCAATCCTCATATAAAAAAAATGTTGAAAAGTAGGATAATGTACATTAAACTGATTCTTAAATAAAAACGGTTTGCAGATGTAGCTATAAAATTAACACAATATAAATAAATTGAATAAAATGCCACTATTTTATTGAATTTATTTATTTGTATGGTATAATTTATACCTTCTCTGAAAATACTAATGAATGCAATTATTAAAAGTTGTGGCCCTCCGGTATATTCCGTTTCCACAAGGTGGTTCTGGAGCAAAAGCAATTGATCACACAGTTTTTCCTCATTTATAGGTTACATACAGTAAAATACGCTTAACGCGAAAACGCTTAAGAAGAAATATTGGTTAACACGAAATAATACAACGGTTCCCAGAAACAATGTATTTGTATGCATTTTTTTTATCTTAACACGTAACGTTACTTTTAACATAAATGTTTCCCTTCTTAGAGAAGGAGGATATTTAAAATGAGCCGACAATGAAATGTTTGAGAAAGTTTCTGTATTATTGAATTGTCCTACTGTATCATCGGAAGAATTCGTTGCAGTAAATGATGATAATGAGTGTACAACCCCAATTATGATAGACAAAGACATTTCGTAGTTTATTAAAAGCTCAAGAAATATAATTGATGCAGATTCCGACGGTGAAAATGAAATAAATAATGTATTTCCTGTGTTCCCACGTCATGTGAAATTAGCAACATTATGAAGAGTATACACATTCCATTGGTCAACTGACGTCCATTTCAGTGGTGAAATGAATACTAATATGGATGATATCTAACAACTTTTTAGCACCTTTTTTATCACAAAAAATATTCACAACACTTAATAAAATTTATATAATAGAAAGTTTTTCAATTTTTTTTAAAGACATTTTATTGAGTTTTTTGTGAAATAGTCTTTTTACAAAAACTCAATAATTGTCTTATTTAAAAAAAAAAAAAAAAAAAAGAAAAAAAACTTGAAACTCTCTCTTTTTACTATAAATTTCATTAAGTGCTTGTGAATGTTTTTTTTTGTTCCATTCATTTTTGTTAAATACATGCATATACATATATATATATATATATATATATATATGTACATAAAATGTACTCTAATAAACTTAAATTTTTTGTATATATGGTTCTTTTTGCAGTATTTCTTAACATAAATTTCTTGTAATACGAAAAAATACTTCAGTCTCATAAAGATTTGAGTTGAGCGATTTTTACTCTATTTTTCATTTAAGGGGAAAAAATCATATTTATGATACACATTTTAATTCTAAAAACTAGAAAAAAGAATACAAATGTTGATGCTCAAGATTTCTAATTTTTGTAAAATATTATTCTTTAAATAGATAAAAACACTAATTTAAAAAAAAATTCAATTTAATTTTATCATTTTGAATTTGAAATAATTACGTTATTTTCAATGAAAAGACTATGATCGCTTATCAATCCCATAGAAAAACGATGGTGATTTACTAGTTGTGTGTGTCTTTGAAGAAACTTTGAATGAATTAGGTTTGAAAACCTCCCTTCTCCCAAAATCATTAATAATGGTTGAAATATATTTGAAATTAGATCTTATTCTACGATTTTTTATGATAAAGTAAAAAATGGCATTGTGTGTGTCAAGTGTAGCTCAAAAAATGTAAATTTGATGATGACTATAAAAAAATATTGTAACATTTTCAAATTATTTGAATGTTAAAAATAATAGGAACATCTCTGTTCACAGAATAAATATTTGCATTACTTTAGTACAAAGAAACAACTTGTATGTAACGGAATCTTTGAACTCGATTTTTACCTATCTTAAAAGGTCATATTAATTCGAAATTTTGTACACTTGTCAAGAACCGATGACAATACATTAATTTCATAATTTTGTTGCATTGTTCTGATCATGATCATCAGGAATAAAGATATCCATGTTCGGTGACTAAAAGAGTAAGGTACAACCTTGAAGCGCGAATACGTTCACGGTTAATACAGATACAACAAACAAACAAAAAGTGTTCTTTATGTGTAAAAAAGGAGGATGAGTCAGCAATTTCTTAACATGATATAAAAAACTGCCCATTTTTTCTGAAAATGAAAATAAAAAAAGACTCGAGCATGTGAAAAAAAAATGCTCTAATCGCTAAACTCAGACATGAAGTCTGTTTTTCTAAATTCTCTTGTCGGATCTGTGGAATGAAACATGATTCATAGCTTCATTTTGCAAAAACAGCTGAGAATTGATTCAGGTTACCGGATTGCATACTTTCTCATTAACTCTTCGATTCAAAAAGTGCACTTAATGTAGGATGCTGATGCAAGTTTCAGAGAGAATATCTTTTAGAGAAACATATCTTTGACTTCACACCTTTTCTGCATGAAATATTTCAAACTTAGCTCTTCCATATTTCCTTCAGTTGGCTGATCCTACATGTTACAAACCAGGCCGTATATAAGCAATGATAGGATGTCAATGGGTTTTCCAGATTCTAAAAAATGACGCATTTAAGATTAATTCATCAAATAATTTATTGTCATTTAAAAAACTCAAAAAAAACCCGCTTTTATTGTAGATTGAACTAAAATAAACAAACAAATTTAGTTTTAAAAAAACTAAAAACTGCGCTTTTATAGTTAATTGAATTAAAATGTAAAATATTATTCTTAAAATCAGAATAAAATGATTAACAAAAATTAATGTCACTGTGGTAATTAATAGTCTGCTGGGAGCTTTGTACTACATTTTTACACTAACTCAGAATTTTCAGAATGGAACATGTAAGAAATTATAACAATTGATATCGAGCACCCGCGCTTTTACCACAATAACATTTATTTTCTCGTTAATCATTTTATTCTTTCATTAAAATTATATTTTACATTTTAGTTCAATTCACCATAAAAGCGTGTTTTTTAGTTTTT
>BMAO01004437.1:0-36898 GCA_019973975.1 Trichonephila clavata
GCAACATTTCATTCATTCATAATTTTAATTAAGAGCTTTTATAGAAGGCATTATCTTCTAAAATGTGAAACAGAAACCGGGGACAGGAGTTAGTGAACATATATCAAAGGATCAAAAGAATAAAATAACAGTTTTGTACTTATCACAGATAATACACTTCAGTTCTGATTTAAACAAAAATCAACGGCAGCACCTTTCACTAAAACTTAATAACTACTTACACATATTTTGATCGTGTTACCAACAATATTAGTGTATGTTAAATCAAAATTGAATGAACATATTGAAACAAAAATGGTTTTTCGTATTTTTCCTTATATATATATATACTGGTCAAGTTGCAGAAAAAAAGCCGATGCCGCATACCTTTAACTTTGTCAAGATAGTGCAGGCTTTTGCCATGTCATTAACGATCAAATTTAAAGAGTGGCTACTTCATGGCAAGAAGATTGTGGATTAAACCCCTGATTTATATTGGCTCCGTTATCGTAGGCCTGCCCCCCGCATATCTAGCAAATTTAGCCCTATTTTTTGAAGTTTCTCTGCTGTTAAATCTGAAAGTTCTTTTCCAATAAATCTTTTAACTGGAAGGAAACCTAAAAAATTCTTTTATTTTAACGGTAACTTCATTAAGATAAGATTTCTCACTACATACATATCTAACCAGAAATGTCATTTGTTCCATCTTACTAAAATCAGAGGCGCAATATAAAATTATATAATAACATTTGGCTTGTTCATTTTTATGAACAATATGTAGTTTAAAATGCTCATGTAGAAGAGAAATTATTTCGTTCTGAGTATTTTTTCCTAGATATTGTATTTAGCTTCTTCCCTTTTTAGCGCTCTTCGAGGATGCTCCTCTATTACTGGATCAAATTTAGCAAGTAATTTAATTATTTGTAAAAAATTACCATTGGTATATTGGAATTAAATTTGCTCAAATTTGCAATATGTAAGTGTGACAAATTTAATTTATCACACTTAACCCGAAGGGCTAAACAATTTTGAACCAGTACCTTTACCCCGTTGCTACAATACGTAGAAGCAAATCGCACCATCTATAATCGCAATAGTAAGTCTTTTCGAGTCACTGTCAATTGTTTTAGAGCATTGTAATCGCTGACTGAATTCAACCCAAGACTTCTGGCTTTGATTATGGTTTTTTTGATGTTTCGTGTTCTTTTAAAATGTCAACGTGATGTGTTTCCAACTTTTAAAATATTCCATGGAAAGAGAACTAATGACACAGACAAAAAGTTTGCTGCAAAAACAATATGCACAGTTTTTGTAATGGATTAACGATTTAAGCATAACCTTTTCACCGTTTTGGAAAATTTTGGTGTAACAATATGAGCTAAATGTTCGACCGGCGTCGTCATAAGGAAAAATATACTTTGTCAATGGCTAATAGAGGGTCCTTCTTTTACTAAAAAACATTTATCGGTGTCTGATTGAATAGCTGGCCAGGTTCCTAGGTCTGAACTAAATATCATTGTTAGAGTATTGTGATTTTAGGATTTTTTTTGGAGGAGTTCCTACAACAGCAGTGTAACCGCGGTAGCCTAGTGGTCAAGGTATCGGATCGTGGCTGGCATGTCACGAGTTCGAGTCCAGTATCACTAAAAACTCGCTGTGTAGAGGAGCGATGCAAGTTAAATCTGTCGAGAACTCAAACGTCCTCCCTTTGGTGTTTGATAGTTAGGAGAGGAGGTGCCATATCAGGTGTCGTCCTCGTCTCTTAACCATGTTTCAAAATGACGAGGTCCGACGCCAAAAGCCCTCGTGTAGCTGAACAATGTGACGTTAATATTCACTCACTCACCCTACAACAGCAGTGCCACTATCTATTCTGTTTATTTGATCTGCAACATCCTAATCATGAAAGTCTAAAACTGATTCTATACTGCTTTCCTTTTTTTCTAGTGTCTTGTAAGTAATTCAGTAAACTTTCAGCCTGTTTTTTAAAACGGGCTTGTTTTTCGTGTCTTATTCTTTTATAATGGGCACCTGTTAGTTTCTTTACGCCCTCCTCGGACATTCTGAAATTTCCAACAACATATATATAAATTAAGTAGGGAAAGTATAAAAATAATTGATACATTGCTTTGCTTTCATACAAAAAAAAATTTTAATTCTTCAAAAATTGACTCATTTGAATTAAAATTCAATATATTTGAGATTTTCCAAAATCTTATCTTAAATTTAAATCAGAGAATAAAAAAAGTCTCTATTTTACTTTCGTTGAAACACTCTTTCTTTTAATTTATGTTTAATGCATTGTGACGTTCCCGCAACACAGCTGTGATTTGGCTTCTTTGTGGGTATGGTCATCCCGCGTGAAATGTACACCTGCACCCTTAAAAATATTGCGTGGTCTTGTCTTAAACCCCTCTCTGCCCATCAACCGGATGTAATTCGAAGCTAAAGACGGGAACCACTACCATCCCCGAAGCCTAGAGAGGGCAGGGAGAGAGAAAGAGATGGTCTGAAAATTTCACTGAAGACGAACGCCAGAAACTCCCCCTCACAAAATAACAGAACTTGGACTCTAATAATCTAATTACAAAGTTAATTTCAATGTAAATATGTAAATAATAGCTGTGACGTAATTAAACTTAACATTTAAATTAACCAATATCACGTTACTTAATTTATCTCAAACGTAAGATTTTTCAAAATTAAAATTATTAAGTCGGAATTTTTAATTTTCCTCCCACATCTACATCTGTACATAGCACGCACAGAAGATAGAAAGGATTTATATAAATTTAAATCTAAAAAATATAATGTTTTATTTATACTTTTTCTACAGAAAAAATACTTTCCGTTTTTCTTATTAATATAACATTAGAAAAAATTTATAATCATATAAATACTAAAATTAACACTTATAAAAATACTCAAAAAGACAACAATATTTAAAATAATAATATGAAATACATTATATTTCTCAATCGAACAAAATTCCGTCTTTCAGCATTTGCAAAGAATGTCATTTCGAAATATATTTAATAACATTTAAATCTTAACATATGCAGTCTCATTTGAAAATAAATTTATAATAATGAAATAATGGTGCTAAATTTATTTCTAGATTGAAAAAGAAGGAAATATTTAAATAACTCACCTATTATTGACCTAATTACCAAGCTTTAAATATTCGGAAAGAATTTTTAAGAAATACCTTTTCGATATTTCTATCAGCAATGATGCAATTACTTTAAAAATATACCTATAATTACAAAATAATATTATTAAACTTCTTTTGTATAAAAAGAGAGAGAGTGAGAGAAAAACCCATCTAAAAACATATTTGTTATATTGACTTAACTTGATGATTCAGAAAAATTATTCATGATGAAAAATTCAGAAAAAAAAATCAATATTTGCAATAAACAAGACAAAGAAAGCAAATTTTTTTTAATACTGGGAACAGTTATGAAGATTGTGCAATGTCTAGTTCCGAAAGTGGAAGCTCTCTTACGAAAAAAAGGTTGCGTCAACAATATTATTTGGATTTAATTCAAAAATAAAATTTTATGATTCATATACTCTTAAGTATAACTATGGGTACATATACACAAAATAATTCCATTGATATTAAAATAAGCTAGTTTTCTTTTAATTCAGTGAACTTTTCAGTAAAAATCGTTATTCACTTACGTGAATTTATTTTTTGCGCAATTTATATATGTATATAAACCAAAAGATATTTTATTAAACTAAATATATTATTTTTATAATCCGCTTTTTCATAAAAGCAAATACAATAAAATATTCTTTAACACACACTTTATCTTAATATAGTAAAAATATAATAGTACCTTCAAATAAGGAACCTGACACAATATGTCTTAATTCCAGAAATTTAAACCCACAAGACCAGACATTATGTATTTTATCCTTTAATGCTAAGCAAATTAATTTAATTAGAAATTCAGGCTTTACCTTTTTTTAAATAAATGATGTACAAATAAGTATATTAGTCATAGGGCTTTTTTCCCCTTAATTTTGAATATAATCCTTAATAGTGAATAAATGTTTGAAATGAGCAGTAACACACACACACACACACACACACACACATCTTGTATTTACAGAAAGCTACGGAAAATACTCCATTGTACGGATCTTTTTGAAAGCCTGTGCATTGTGTCAGCCTAAGCACGCGTTTTTATTTTTATGTAAATCCAAAAAAAAAAAAAAAAAAAAAAAAAACGCGAGCCCATGAGGTACAATCGCTTTATTATGCATTCTGTTTTGTGTATAAATTGAAGCGTCGAACATACAGTGCTGTACTTTTCCACCCCTCTGTTAAGTTACATTGATTTATTTAAAGAAAAACACAAACTATATATATATATACTACTCTCTCTCTTGTCTTTGAGATCCTAAAATTTTACCAAAAAAAATCATTTATTTTTCTTTTAACTTATCTGAATTATTTTTTTAGTTTCACTTTAATTGAATGTTCCTAAATGAGAGGTAAATAGATAAGGTCCATATTCTAAGAGAACGATACCAACATTAAAAGCCTATTTCAAAGTGTTTCTTACAGGAGGTACTACAGAATGTGTATCTTAATGTATATCTTAAAAAATAAATAATAACTCAAAATTAAAAACATAATTACCTGTTGCTATTTCATTCGATCTAAATGAAAGAGATTGATTTGTGTGCCTTCTTCGAAAAGGAGTCTGTTGACGGCAACGATCACAAGTCAAGTAACTTTACTCAAGACTAAAATAAAACATCTCCAGTTGCTAGATATCTTCCAAAAATTCTAATTGCCTCTGCCCCCTTTAAGTTAGCTGACACCGGACATTCTGTGGAGGGAAGGATGTCCATTCTGACCTCACTCCCGATGGGGAGAGAGTGACATAAGAAAATAAGAGAAAGTGTATCAAATTTCATGATTTAACATACACATCAGCTCTGAATCATTCAAGGTTCAACACATAAGAAAACAGACATCAAACGTATACAATACGAAATAAATAAATAATACTTAAAATATAATACCAAATTCACAATACTAAATATAAATATATAACTGGACATCGCAAAAAAGATAAATCAAAAACATATTTAACAATAAATTCTATCAGTAAGCCAATAAAATATTTAAATGTGCATGTAAATGAAAGTAATTGTTCCAACCAAGATACATTTATAAATAAGAAAGTGTGAACGATAACGTTTTAGCAGACGTAATTTTTAATTGTACATAAAAATGAAATATTAAAGAACTGCAATTTGCCGAACGCTGCTCTAAAAGAAATATTCTGTTTTGTGCACATTTGAGTCATCCTTAAAGTAGTAATACCATAAGTAAAACAAGATAATCACCGTTTTCCCCTTTATATCAGGCCAGTGAAAATCATCCCTAGATAAGCGTATCCATACCTGTATCCCGAGGTCGGGTGCCAATTTACTTGCTACAACAAATCGCCCCGTAGTACAATTTTACAAAAGATAAAGTCTTTTTTACAAATGTGTGATATCGTCCTTTTTATAAAAGATATAGTCGCTTTTACAAAAAATGTAGTAGTTACAAACTTTATTAGTAACGGTCGGCATTTCACAATTCAGTCTATAAAATGATTATGTGTTCCAGGTTTCTAGAGCATGAATAACAATATTTCAGAAAATATTTTCATACAAATTTTTTTGAAACAAAAAAAAAATGTACTTTTTAAATTTGATCCAAATGCCGCCACGGACATGGGTCCAGTTTTCCCAGCCCTAGAACCGCCCTTGCTGCTAACATAGAAAAATAGTGAACACGGCAACGGGCTAAGTGGATCAGGTGACATGAAATTATTCATCAACCAGGAGATGGAGAATACATAAAAGTGGACAAATAGAGAGAGAGAGAGAGATCATAATTAGCTTTAATATCTATTTTTAGTGCTGTGTTGTGAATCTCTTGATTTGCCTATTTGATTATATGCCATCGTGTAACATTTAGGGCTTTAAGAAAATGCATGAAACCCGCATTTTTTCAACTCTAGTACTAAAGTACCATTAAGTACATACGACGCCGCCCATCCGGTATAGTGGTCAGTGAAGCTGACTGCGGTGCTGTAGGGACTGGGTTCGAATCCCGGAGAAGCCATGGATGTTTGTGTTGTAATCCTTTCTTCTGTCTGTGTTGTACGCCCCGTGTTATACATTGCGTGGTGCACGGGGTTTATAAATGTTTAAAAATAAATAAAAAAGTACATACGAGAGACATAAAACCGAAATTAAGAATTTCGTTAACATTAATAATACTAGATGAAGTGTTTTTCTAACAGGCATTGCAATAAAAATAATTTGATCAAAAGAAGCTGCAAGATTTTTTCTCAAATAACTTGATACCAAGTAAAGCAACAAGAAATTGCCTTTTAATAGAGGCATAACACTTACACTAGAAAGGAAATTGGGCATTGTTTATAAGCGTTGTAAAAAAAACCATTGGCACAAAAATCGCTTCTTTCAACTATTTTGTTTTTCAAAATTGTAAAGCTATTTTTAAATTGAAAACTTTTAATTTCCTTAAATGCACATTGAATTCAAACGCTCGTGTCTTAGGTAATTTTAACCATATTAGATGCTTTCAAAAAGTAACTTTCGCAAAAATCATTTCTCTCTCTGAGATGCCTTTGTTAAACATCGATCCAATGCACCGCTAGTTCCACTGATAAGCAAAAAAATAAGTTTTCTATTGCGGTATTGCCGGCTCGCCTCGAATTTTTATCATGAAATGGAGGATGTGTATAAAGAGTAGGTATTAATGGAGAATGGACTAATGAACTCTACACTAACTCTAGTTTTCTTGAACTATGTTATGAAAATTTTTTGCTTGATCTACAGAATTATAGGCGGCTTGCGGCCGCCCTCGTGCGGTGCACGCACTGCACACCTGCTAGGATCGGCCCTGTCTTCGACTATGTGTTTGGAATTGGGTTCCACGAAAGCACTTTCAAGTTCCAGTGGTTCCATGAGTTGAAAAAGTTTGAAGACCACTGTGCTAAAGGAGTACTGCTGATACACAAAATCTCGTACCCAAATGAATTTCCTTATAATCATGCCCTCCCCTTGTAAAGCAGACTTATTTTCTTTTCGTGTCAACCAAACTAACACTGAATTTTTGTGTTCAATAGAATTTTCATGATTTTCTAAGCAACTTGTTAAGTGTTTCCTATCAGAAAAGTCGGTTGAGTATTGAAAATTTGTTTTAGAAAAAGGTTTGCTGGTCAAACAAAAAACACTACCAATAATAGTTGAATAACATAGCCAAGATTTTTCCAGCACTTGACCATTTTAAAGTTTTTTAATGAAATGATTATTCGAAAATGATCTCTTTTGTCCTTTGTATTCTCTTACTGAAACAGAATATATATTGTTTGTATTTTTATTTTGAAAATAACTCATTTCATGTGAAAGGATACAATCAATAAAATTATTACTTAGCGATTTAGGCCACGAACCCACGTCATCGTATTTTTTAATCTCAAACCCAACATTTTGTAAACACTTTTCTGTCGTGGCATTACTGATGTCCTCTGTCTGAACAATATATTTTTAGAAGGCTGCTGGTCATCGAGATCTTGCATATTTTCCTCATTAATATTTGCTTGTTGTGTTTCTCCGTTTTCTTTGGCTAAGTTCCTTTCCCTTTCACTTCAGTGGCGTAACGTTTACCCCTGCAACCCCACATTGTGGGGGCCCCGAGGTTCTAGGAGGCCCAAAGCCTATGTTATGCTATGATTTTTCAATCCTTTGTAAGATCCGGTTTGGGGCCCAAAATCTGATTGCACCTATTACACAAAAATAAATGGCCACAGAAAAAGTGTCACTACGTTTTTATAAGTACTTGATGCTCATCGGCACCGTCCTATGATAGAGCCTCTGTCTATTAATTATTCATTTCCATGTATTTGGTGGTAAGGCGAAGAACAAAAGTAAATTGAGCTCTTGCTCTCGAAAATAAATATTAATTTGGTATGGTATTTCGGGAATTTTATTTTTGAAATGTATTTCTTTACTTGTTTATTATTTCATTACGATTTTGATTGTAAGCATCTTTTTCTGTTTGTTATCTTCAACGGGGAACGGAGGTCCCTAGAACTCGGGGGGCCCTGGGCTGCAGCCCATTAAGCCCATACGTAGATCCGGCCCTGGGTAGATCGTAATCTTTTAGCTTGTTAATTGGATTTTTTTATGCAATTAAAGATTTTATACCAAATAATGATGGACAATGAACTTGAACTGTCAAACAGAAATTTAATAATCCAGAGGCCTCATCTCTTATAGAGTTGTCAATTTCAGCATCATTATAGGAACTAAATGAAGCATCATAAATACCTACCAATTGATAACTTAAGGGTTTAATAGCATCTATTCGGCTTTTCCAGCTATTCGCACTAAGTGGCTTTAAAGTTATGCCCTTTATACATTTTAATAATATAACCCAACGAAAACTTGATGAAAATAATAACTATTTGAACTATATTAAATAAAGTACGGGCTTATAAGGATGTTTTTGCCATGGCATTAACGACCCAATTTAAAGAGTGGCTACTACATGGCACATAGATTATTCACGGATTTAATATCTTAATTTTAAATTGAGCTCCTGATTTCTCGCCTTTCATATTGGCTCCGTTATCGTAAGCCTGCCCCCGCATATTTAGCAAGTTTAGTCCTAAATATTTTTAAGTTTCTCAACTATTAAATTTGAAAGTTCTCTTTCTCAGTCAATCTTCCAACTAGATGGAAAGCTAAAAAATTCACATTAGTTTGAACGATAACTTCGTTAGGATTAGATTTCTCAATATACACTGGTGTCCAAAAGTTAAGCATAATTGATAATTATGTGAATAAAGAAGGAACTGTAAATCAGAATGGAATTCTTTTGTTTAAAATCATTATTAAATTTATATAACTCATTTATTACACACTTAATTTATATATATATATATATATATATATATTGTACACACCCACACAGAAGTTATGGCGTCATGAGTGATTGAGTGATTTTGGGGTTTATTGGCGCAAGAGCCGTTTTCGGCTATACTGCGCCAAACATTTGTTTTAATATCTGTGGTCTAGACGGGAAGAGAAAGAAAGAATGAATTGAATGACAAGAAAGAGGGTCGAAAATAGAGAAGGATCGCTAGGGTACCCCGGGTTCGTGAAGCCCATGTTTACCAAAGACAGTAAACCCCGTGGGAAAAGGAAAAGATCACTAGGGCACCTCGGGATTGTGACACCCGTACTCACCTAAAGAAGGTGAGCCCCCTGAGGGGAATGGCGTCATGAGGGAAAGAGGAACTACTCCTGAGGATTAAGTTATACACTCGGTAAAAGCCCGTGCAACGCCGGGCTTAGCGGAGGGGAAAAAATATAGAAGCCAAAGTAATTTCGAAAAAGAATATTGGTCATGCTGATTTTGTGAAGCGAACGGAAAATTTATAAAAGTAGAGAAAGCCCGTGCAACGCCGGGCCATGAAAGCTAGTATATATATTAATAGTCTAAAATCACTAGGTTTCTTGAAAGTATAAATAATATTTTAGAAAATATATTCGTACTAATTTTTCCATAACAAAAAAAAATTTTTTTTTAAATTCGGTGAAAAAGCCGCCCTTTAAAATTTGCCGCCCCGGACATAGGTCCGGTTTGTCCGGCCCTAGAGCCGCCCCTGCCAGACCTCTCTCAGGCAGCATCCTAATCACCTAACCATGACTCAAAATTACTAGGTCGTCACTAACCACACTTCATGTTTTCTTGAAGTACAACATTAGTTAAGAATCAGTCTGAATTTACACGTTGTATTCGCTAATATAATAATCAATTTTTTTAAACAAATTTTTTTAACATTTTAATTTTATTTTCAGTATTTTTTAAAAACTATTCACAATTAGCTTATTACAAGTACAAAAAATAAAATAATGAAACAAGAAGTTCAGATTTTCCAACTCGTATAAAAAAAATCTTCATTCATACAAAAAAAAAAATCAATCTGTGTGTGTGTTACATTATTTTATTAAAATCCTACATTTCAAGATATTAAAACAGCTGCACAAAGAAATATTCATACCGAAAAGTAGGGAATTTCTTTGTTTGAAATGAACCAAAATAAACTAAAATTAAAGATTTGTGCTATAAAACAAAATTTATTGATTATAAGAACAAAAAATTGGCATTTACAGAGACTGCCGATAGAAGTGAAAACTTAGAACTTTTAGTATTAAAATTTGAAATTTCATAATGTTTGAATTAAAATTATCAACATCAATCTGGTTTTCACATCTGTTGACACTCCGAGCAGCAACTAAATGCATGTTTATATAGTTTTTTTATTTTTCAAATATATTATGAGCTGTACAAGATCATGACAAAATATAAATACAATTCAATTTAAATAACAATTAATATACAATCATATTATTTATCGATAGTATTTGTATTTACTTAAATTTCAATGTACATGATTTTTAACATTTTAATTGTTTGCATCATTGTCATCATTAACTTCAACAATACTAAAACTTTTTGTACTTTCAATTATTTCATTTTGTTCTAAAAAAGATACAATAGGCTTATGGTAACTAAAGTAAGAAAGGAAAATGTTTGATTCAAATTTATCAAAGTATCGCGTTAAAGCGGCATCGATCGTCGTTTTATATTTTGTAGCACTGAGCTTTCGATCATTGGACATATTTAAATTAAGTGTTTCATTTAGAAATTCAATTAGTGGTAGGTTTTTATCACCTGCAAAGTTAAAATTGAAGTCTCCACTTAAAATCATCGGTACGTTATCATATTTTCCGCCAAATCTTTTTTCGAGTATTTCAGAACCTTCTTTTGAAAAATCATCAAATTTTCGAATAAAAATTGTTGTACCTGTCTCATAGATTTTCCAGGCAAAATATAAACGACAACCATTAATATGTACTATTGCCCATTCTCGGAATCGCAACGAGCAGTGCTCAGTATATACACATTGAACTTTTCCTTAAATCCATTCAATTTTATTGATAAGATATACACAGCACTATACGTCAGCTGTATAGCTACAGATATACTGCTATAAGCATGTCGGTGACGCGAACGCACGAGATTTCCCCCATCCAAAAAGTGTGTAAGGCGAACAGCACACTGCGCATGTCGGTGAAGCGAACCCATAAGATTTTCCCCTACCAAAAAGTAACCAACGCCGCTAAAGAAGTTTTCACTTCAATAATCAATCAGCATCAAATGTTGATCTGCTTTAGGAAAAAGTGTGCTGTGTCATGACATAAATGAAACATAACATCAACATAAATGAAACGACCGTGATAAAATTAATTTTTAATTTAAATCTGAGTACACAGAGAAGTGAAACTGAAGAATAAAGTAAGTTAAACAAAACTGGTTTATTTGTCGAATTTTTTCAAAAAAAAAAAAAAAATGCATTTTCATATTTTATAGAAATATATTCCCAGTTTATTTCAGACTAGTGAACTAGAGAGATAGGTTCCTAGGCACTCTGGTGGCAGTGAGGTAATCAAGGAAGATCTGCGAAACTTTAAAAAGGTCCTTAATTAAATTATTTTTAAAAATATTCCTAAGTACAGTAAACGTAAATACATATTGTGATGTCCCCCTGGTCGTTACTATTTTAGGACAAAAAAATGAAGACCTAGACATGTATAGGGAGAAATAATATTTAATAATGTATTCCACAACACGGGGGAACTTAAAACATACATAACACACATCATCTTACGAGGAGAAAAGCAATTTTTCGCCACACGCGTGAGCTATGTTAGTCGAATTCGTTCTAAGGAAGAAGAAAGAATTTTCTTCCCGAAAGAACAAGTAGCACCATCTGGCGGTCGCTAATAGTAAAGGGAAGGTAACTTTTTTTTAAATAAAGTGTTACAACATCAAAACTTAACCTTAAAAATGATTATACATCACTCAAACACTGATATAATATGCAAACCTTTGCATAATATAGTAAAAAAGTATAGACGCTCTAAGAGCTAACGCACATTTATCAACTACTACACGGTTGGAAAAGCAACATCAAAAAGGAGTTGTACTAAATAAACTAAATGTGTTTGCGTGTTTATACATTCTAAGAATGACGTCGATTCAAATTTCACGTTAAGCGCATAAGTTTGTAACTAGTAGAGCCACTATGAGCATGCGAATCAGGTGTACTTTAAATACGTACCGTAAAGTTAGTGAGCATTATTTATCATTCAGATTTGACATAGTGAGTTGCTGTTAGTCGAAAATGCCTTTAAGATGACGAAGAAGTCACTATCAATAGCTCACTGAGTTTGAACGAAGTTACATAAACAACTAGTAAGACATGGTAAGAATGTATCCACTGTGGATGATTGTGAGCAGTAGTAGTTCTGGGAAGGTAATATCTCAATAAAATAGGGTCTAATTCGCGCGCGCACGGGTCACCCCTGACAGAGAAGACCGAAGTATTCTCTTTATATTTGTGGAGAATCATAGCGCATCTGCAGCAAACATTACAGCTTATGTTGTCACTAGAGTGACACAGTGAACTGCAAAAAATGGATTGTTTGAGAAATAGCTCTAAACTATACGCCCTGATGCGTTCATACTATTAGCTCCAAATCACTGACATCAGCAATTTCAGAGATGTTACGCTAGAGCTCATTGGAGAGGTGAGTGGCAATGTTTTGTGTTCTCCGATGAGAGTTGTTTCTGTCTCGGTGAAATTGGATGGATGGGATTACTCAGTGGATGTATATTGATTAGAAAAAGAACATGTAATCATCTGCAAAACACATTTCTGCGGCCCAGACACACTGGAATTGCATCTAGATTTATGGTCTGAAGAGCAATTTTCTGTTATAGCAAGAACATCCTTGTAGTTATTCCACGCACCCCGACTGCAAACGTGTACGTTAACCTGGTGATTCAACCTGTTGCCCCGCCATTTATGAGCAACATTCAAGGGGGTGTATTCCAACAGGGTAATGTGCGCCCTCATACCACTGTCGTAATTCAACATGCTCTACAGCCGGAGTGGGCATTATGTTGATCGCGATTGACCGGTGGACCACCAAGACATTTTGGGGTGACCGCCTAAAAATTTTATCTGTTAATAATTATATACGTAAAATTAAAGATTGGCTGATAGTACTCAGACTAAGCCTTCTACTGACTATTACTACGAAAACTAACTTTAGATAAAAATATTTTATTTCTTTAATGTATTTTTAATTGTTTCATAATAAATGTATCATCTGATATCATTATATATGAGACTATTATTAAGTTTGTATCGCGTTTTGCTTTAAACGTGGTTTTAAAAGTGTTTTTTTTATTTTAGTTCTGTAGGTAAGTACATTTTCCGTACTTATTATTAAGTTATAATAATAACCTCTTTTCCTTACCTCATCACACTTATGACATTGGGCAGAAGGGTACACAAGAATTTTTAAAGGGAAGGGGGTCGAGGGTTGAAGGTCTACCATCTCGTATCATTCCCCAATACTTGAACCAAACATATTTTTTTTGATTTTTTCGATTGTCGAGAACAAAAAACAGGAAAAAATAAATTACTGAATAAATAATTAACATTAATAAATAAAAAAATTACTAATATTAAATATTTAATTATATTTTACATACTATATACATGGGACTATAACGAATCGGAAGAAAATGAAGCTTTGTGAGAGGAAGGGTACGGGCCCGTGGACCCCTCCTCCGCCATTGACACTGGGTGGACCGCAACTCCTTGAAAATATGAGAAGTAGCCCACACTCTGGAAAAGTCTGCCCACCCCTGCTCTACAGAGTGTTGACGTATTGTCTTGCCCTGCTATAGATCCCCAGATTTTTCTCCAACCTAGCACAAGTGGGACAACATTAACCTGTGATTTTGAAATTTCAAACAATTAAATATGTTTCCTAGACAAATGTATAGCCAAGATTTCACTACACATTAATGTAACGTACATTCGGTGTACATTATATTATTGTACACCGAGTTATTAAAAATCAGATTAGTTAACTTTTATGACGTGGGACAACAGAGGTAATCAATGCGTTTTATAGATGAAGCATTCGAGTTAATTTTCCGTTAAAAAATCGTCAGAATATGCAGAATCAAACTGATACAAGCCTCCAAAGTTCTTGAATGGTGTACAACTTTGGAAAATAAGATACCAACTCGGATGCTTCGAGTGATTTCATTTGACCATGGTTCAGAATTACTCAGTTCCGGTTTTCGTTCCGACAAAAATAACGGTTTTCGGTTAAGTTCCAAATGAATAATTTTATTTTATGTGTTTATTTTTATCTTAAATCATCTATACTTCTAATTCATTCAATTAAATTAAACTTGCCTTCTACAAGCAGAGGCGGATTAAGCGGCTGGTGGACCTGGCGGCTGCCAGGGACCTCGAGCACCAGCAGGGGCCTCAAGCTGATGGACTTTAGTTATAAGTTCAACGTGCAACAAGGCCACGGTAGCCAAGTGGTCTAGGCATCGGATCATGGCTAGTGTGTCATGAGTTCGATCCCAGAACCACTGAAGACCCGTCGTGTAGGGGCGCGATGCACGTTAAATCTGTCGAGAGCTCAAACGTCCTCCCGTGGTGTGGTAGTTAGGAGAGGGGGTGCCAGCTCAGGTGTCGTCCGCGTCACTTGACCATGGTTCAAAATTACGCGGACCGTCGCCAAAAGCCCTCGTGGAGCTGAACAGTGCGACGTTAATATTCACTCACTCAACGTGCAACAAAAAAAATCTTGCACTGATATTGCAACCCCGATGACTACCTACGATTTGAATCGTATAGCAATTAGTGTTCCCCTCATATATTATATGTAATTGCGGTTGAAATCCGTTTTTTTTTTAAAATGTTTTCCAGCATTTTGGTTTTTAATGTATGCTTTCGGTTCCCAGTTTTTAAAAATTTGATCCCAGATATGATGACTGTAAATAACTATCAGTGTTTAGTTCTTTCGAAAGAATTTGGCATTTGAAGATTCGTGATTTACTGTTATATGGATTTTTGTGTTTATATATCGAAGTATTTTGTATGTTAAGGATCAGTTTTATTTCATTCAGCAAGACAAGAAATGGCGAAATATTTAAGTGAGATTTCTCTAAGCTGATGAATGAATCAAATAATTAAATAGAGGAAAGTAATTTTTCGAAAAACTCGTAGAGGAATTTTGGCTATTGAAATAATTGATCATTGCATACTTTCATAAGGTCTAAATTTTGCTGGCATTTCTTACTATTAGTCATCTTAAGTTTGATTAACTTGTTAAGTTAAAATTTCAGGTAATGTACATCATGTTCTTTAATTTTTTTATTGTTTTGGTTTCATAGGATCATTTTTACACTATTTACTTTCATGTGTTTGATTTTTGAGAAAAACTCGTGTGTTTCTAGTTTGATAATGTTTTCCTTTTAGTATTCCTACATTTTAAGTTTTTGTAATATAGAGAAAGGGAACTATGAACAGGGCAGCCATGTGGGTGGTGTGACGGATGCTATGCACTGGGACCCCAGCATTATCAAAAACTAAAATTAATAATTTTAAATAAAAATTTGGAAAGGAGTAAACATGCAATATCTGTGAAAAAAGTTTCAGATAAACGATCGTCAGCAAGAGCAGATGCCGTAAGAGCTATAAGACTTGCTTATACACATATAAAGGAGGCCCTGGCTGAAATCCGTCATACAAATGAAGAGAAAAAGATCACAAAACGGGTGGCAACTTCCCTTTTGAAACAGATGGGCAAGTATGAAATTTCTCTAATGATCATGATTTCAATACTCTAGAGAGTGAGTGCTAATAGCAAATCATTACAATCAGTGGGGTGTAAGCTATTAAAAGGATCTAATCTACTGAAACCTTTAGAAAATTATATCCAAAATTTCAGGAATGAATTTGGAAAAGTAGAACAAGAAGCAACTGCTTTATCAGGGCTCTCATTTGAAAAGAAAGTTGGACAAGCTTGCAGGCAGCGAAAAAGAAAAATTATTTTCGGTGAAACTAAAAAAGGTCATGAATTTGAAAATAGGGAAAATTTCTTGGTCAACTCATTCTATGTCATATGCGATAGGACAAGTGCAGAACTATTCCGAAGAGCTGAAATATATGAAAATGTTATAGAACACCTTTCTTGTATTTTTGACGAGATGTTACCTGAAATTAAGAAAAAAGCCGTACAAAAATTAAAGGATATTTACAAAGACGATATTGAATCGTTTAATTTTGACGTTGAATTGGATCAGTTTTTGCTATTTTTAAAAGAAAACAAAGATACTATGAACACTCCAATAGAAATTTATCAAGTTGCAAGAGAAATAGTCTCAATTTTCCCTAATGTAGAGATACTTTTATATAAAAATATTTTTAACTATACCGATATCAAATGCATCAGGTGAGAGATCTTTTTCGGTTTTAAAGCGAGTTAAAAATTATTTAAGAAGTAGTATGGGAGAAGACTAACTGAACTGCATGGCCATATTATATATAGAACAAGGTGTTTTGGACCAAATAGACACTGCAAAAATAATCGATGAATTTGCCAAAGTGAAATCAAGACGTAAAGTTATATAGCAAAATTTTAAGCTTTTTAGTAAGGTTTTTAATTCTTTAAAATAAAGTTAAAAATTTTTTTGACCCGTTGATTTTATTTATTAACTATATATTTTATTTTGAGACTTTAAAATCTTCGAATTTTTTCACTATTTAAGTTTTTCGACTCTTCAGCTCACGGGGCCTCAAACCTTTTACCGCCAGGGGCCCCAACTAGCTTAATCCGCCTCTGTTTACAAGTAATTTCTAGAGAAACTGAAACAGAAAAGTACTCATGAATTCATGAAATAAGAAATCGAGAAGCAATGTACATGTAATGATGATTATATGGTTGACGTTAAATTAGAAAATATCGATTAGTTGGTTATAGTAACAAAAAGACTGAAGATATATCGAACCGAAATAAATCGATATTTTTTTTGGTTCAGTTCTGGTTTTCGTTCCAACCAAAATAACGGTTTTTTCCGGTTTCCGGTTCAGTGATGTAGCGGTTAATTACATAAGCCAGTAACAGCCTCCGGACAGGAGTGATCACTTTTGCCTAGTGGTATGTTATGTGCTTACAGATCAGAAGGTACCGCGTTCAATCCTCCTCAAAAACATGGGACATTTTTAGCGTGTCAATTACTCTGCAGGTAATATATATATATATATATTTTTTACATTGATAAACGTTTTTATTCTTCTTCGTTCTAATTATTTTTTATAAATTAGTTTCTCAGAACTAGTAAGTATGATTTATTCAGAAAATCTTGTCCGTGATGCTAGAAATATCAGGTTGGTCTGGAGTGGCGTAACGGAAAATGTTAGGGCACCCCTGCGAAGTCAGGTTTTGCCCCCCCCCCTCGCAATGAGGGGTGTATGTTACGCCACTGCTGGTGTGCAACATTCACAACTTACCTCAGAAATAAAATATTCATAAGTTGTGGGGGGAAAAATTCGGTGTTACTAAAAGATTATTTATCTCTCAAAAATATTGGTTTTCATAAAAGCTTTCTCATTAAAGTTAGAAACTTTTGCGTCAATTAGTAATAAACTGACTATATAAGAAAAATAAATTGTTTTTATAAATGTAAGACTATTCATTCAATTTTTTTCCAACACACATAATCAATGTTATTTTATTATTTATTACGTATAAAGTATGGCAACAAGCTACTGCATCTGCTTAAAAACTCTTTTATAATTAATTCCTTTGGCACCATTTTCAGAGAAGCAAATACAACTTCAGTTGAAAATGCGTATACGCAACGGCACATGTGAAAGATGCGTGAAAATAGAAGTGAGAAAATTCTAAATAAGCATTCAATAAACGGTAAAACGTTTTATTGCCCTATAAAATAGGAAAGTAATAAAGCTCTCGCGTTGAAGATTGTATATTTTTAGAATAATTTTGACGGCATAGTAAATAATGGATTAAAACTTGATCAATCTATAGAATAATTATGACTCCAATTCCATTACGGAAAAATAAATGTATGGTGTTAAATATTACAATGAATGCACCAATATTACAATAAGAGTATGGTGGTAAAGGGGCATTCTGTTTTTGTAAAAATGTATCCTCAATCGATTTTGATCAGACATACGTGTACCTTAAAAATGCCGCTCATTGCATTTTTGCTTCTTGTTCTCAAATTTTTATTGTCAGTGATCTATGTTAAGTCTAAGTGTATTTCTTACACTAAGTAAATATGATAGTGATCTTTGATTCAATTTATTTTCCGCGCTTCGAAGAAAATGAGCATCGGAACTGCTACGGTTACATATTCTTTTCTTAATTTCTAAACATTTTCACAAATATTTTTTACAAGAGTATCCAATTTTATTTATAACGAAACAAGTTTTCACTTGAATATTTTTTTACCTCTACTGTTAAAATTTACATATTAAAATGTACCTATGGAATGAATTTATTAAATGTACCTAATAGAGAATGATAAAAAAGGCAAAAAATTTAGAGAAATAAATAATTTATACGTAAACTGAATGCCTTAATTTTTAGCACATCATTGCAGAGCTGAATAATTTATTTTATAGCATTTATATATATATCTAGTTTTAAATATTATTTAATTTTAATTGGATTTTTTAATATCACGCTAGAGCAGCATATGGGCTATTGGTGACAGATTTAGAAAGCTTCAATAGTTATAAGACGAGAAGGGCACCTAAACTGCAATTCCTCACTCTTCCAGCTTCCACATATCTTCAAGTAAAAATTTTGTTCAGTTCCTTTAAACTTAACGAGCATCACAGTAAAGGTTGATAAAGGTCGGTTGAGGCTCTGGATGTAGAAAATCGTAAATGAGAAGAAGCTTAGGAAACCGCCATTGTGTAGCAATCCCCATTATAAAATGCAAGTGGTCTTTGGTTGAATCAGGACTTACACTCACAGCTCGTGATAATGATCCTTCATTTATCAGAACGTCTCATGTTCAAAGTATTTTTTAATACACTAAAGTGTGTATTATTCATCTTGACCTTTATACAGTAACTCCTTGCTCTAAATATGCTACAATTTATCTTTTCTATAACAGAAACTCGATTAGCATCCAAGCCCCCCCCCCCCCATTTCCCGCTAATAGAAAAAAGATAAAGAAATTTCCGAAGTAAATTTTTGTAAATTATTATTTTCTGAATTCCTTTTTTTTTCCCCTCCAAATTTTCAATTCTTAAGGAATTAATTATTTAAGGAAAATACATTTACAAATAATTTAAATTATCAGATTCATGCTATATCAATTTCTTTTTACTAAAATTTTCAGGAAAGTGAACCCGGTACATAATTACCTTTCTCATTCACTTAAAATTTTCTAAGCCAGTTCTTTCGAAACTTCCTACAATCCTGATCTGGAGATGATTTCAAGCTGTAAAAACGTCCTGTTAAAATGTATGAACAAATTACATTCCACGTATGTGTGAAAAAGCAACTATTACAATATATTTTAGGATATTATTAAATATATTTTTAAAAAATGAAAAAAAGCACAATCACTTAATTTACAGGTTTTTTTTAAAATAAAAACTCTTTTACATTTTTTACATTTATTTTTAATTGTATTGCATCAAGATTATTATTTGTTCTCTTTTTTTTTAGTTCGATTAGCACTTTTTTTCTGTAGAAAATATCTGGCATTTCCTGTAACAGATCTGTTGAGAATCGCAACGGTTATGAGGTTATGATGGGTTTTTGAGGGAACGAAATTAGGTTACATATCATCCGGGCAAGAATTTGTTTCGACACCCCTCCCTCTGTCACCCTGACACATATTCCAAACTCGATAAAATGTACAGCCCATTTAGTACACTCCGCTTTTCGGCGTCCCGGACAGATGCTTCCTACCTTGCATTTCCGATTAGTTCTTTTATGAGTGCCTCGAGAGAAAATTTTTATAATTATGTGCTACAGAAGCAACACACACAATTAAATGTCTAAGTAAAAAAATTTTTCCTTAGTGTAGCAGAGTAAATTGTTTATTGTGTTCAATAATTTTAAAGAAAATTCTAAATAACTTTTTAAAATATATAAATTTAGTAATTCATCAGGATAATAAGACTGTCGTAATCTGAAGGAAGAGGACGGCAGTGTCTCAGTGTATTAAGACTTCCAGTAATCAAATGTGTGATGTAAAGATTTTTTAAAGCAATATCTAGCATTGGAAAATTTAAATTGATAATATATCGCCAGTGAAATTACCCTCATGCAAGAAATGTTATGATTTCTGTAGAACGGATGGAAAAAAGCTTTCTTTTAATATGCTTTTGGAATACTCTTAAAGGTTTTCGAGATAACTACTTATCAATTTATCCGAAACCTACATAAGAATTTCACATACTTATTATCAGTATTTAAAATATATTTATATATATATATATATACAAATTTTTCTTTCAACTCGAAAAAGAAGCAAAAATAAAAAATAAATTAATTAAAAATATCGTAAAAATTATAAAATTTTATTCTATGTGGTAATGGTTTTACTAATACACTTTAATAAAAATTTGTAGTTCTAACAATCTTAAAAATTTAAGTTTTGCAGTATATCACGAAAAAAAAATCTTTAAAGCAACTTATTTGAACTCGTTAAATAGACATTTTTGGGAATAAGTTGAAATTTAATTTTTTAATTTAATTCATTTATAATTTATAACATACCTTTAATAATGCTACCATTTTTTACGACCAAAATTTTTTTAAACAAATGCACTCAACAAAAGTTATTTGTGAACCTGAATTGTGGAATATTTGGAGTATGATTTTCGTATATGTATGAACAAGTATGATAAAAAGAACAGCTTATTAAAAGGAAATACGAGGTTATAGTATTTCAAAATACAGTTGAACATGAAAGAAATTCCCAGAAAAAAATAAATCATGTTATTGTATAATTGTGAGCGTACGTTTCTTAATATAACATAAAGGAAAAAGGAACTAAAACTTGTTACTTCGAATTTACGAATATTTTAATTTTATTCGGAAAAATACTAGTGTCAAGCTAAGCTAATTATACACTCATGGACGAAAAAAAATTAGCGCACTAAGAAATAATTACAGGATCGTAACGAAACTTGGCATGAAGGTACATGTCAGGGAGATATGCTAATGATTAGAAACGCAGCGTGATTGCGCATTACGTATAGCCGATAGAGGGCGTTTAATGTCGTTCTCCGTGGAGTATAAAACAGGTAACCAAAACTTGTTTGAGTGTGGTGAATCGCTTACAAAGGAATAGCTGAGGTAGACATGCCATTACGCCGTTTTCGAAGACAATATGAGTAGCTGTCGCAGTTTGAGAGGGGGAGAATCATCGGCATGATGGAAGCTGGATGGTCAGCTGGGCGAGTAGCTCTATTAGGTCGCTGTGATTGTGTTGTGAGGAGGTGTTGGGACCAGTGGATTCGAAAGATGTCATTTACACGAAGACCAGGCTCAAGACGCCCTCGACAGACCGGTCGTCGAGAAGACCGCCACATCGCAAGAAATGCACGCGTACAGCCAACTGCTTCATCGGCCGCCATCCAGGCACAGGTAGACCTCCACTAGGGGCCCCTGTGTCTTCTCGAACCATACGAAGGCGCCTGGCTGAAGGATATTTGGGATCACGGCGTCCATTACGTGTGGTGCCCTTGACGCCCACCCATCGACGCCTCCGTTTGGAGTGGTGCCGCGCACGAGGAAACTGGAATGCAGCGGAATGGAACCAGGTCGTCTTTAGCGACGAATCCAGATTCAATCTCAGCAGTGATGACAATCTTGCTCGTGTGTGGAGACCCCGTGGTGAACGCCTCAATCCTTCCTTTGCTTTACCGCTACACACCGCTCCCACAGCTGGCGTGATGGTATATGGTGCCATTGCCTACAATACACGGTCACCTCTAGTATTGATCCGTGGCACTATGACAGCCCAGTGGTATGCCCATGACATCCTGCAACCACATGTGTTTCTACTCATGCAACGGCTCATAGGAACCATTTTTCAACAAGACAATGCTCGGCCTCACACGGCAAGGGTGTCACAAGACTGTCTCCACACTGTTACTACCCTTCCTTGGCCTGTCCGAGTCCCAGATTTGTCTCCAATCGAGCATATCTGGGATAATTTGGGACGGCGAGTTGGGAATCCCAAGAGTTTGAATGAACTAGAGGCAAGGTTACTGCAAATATGGAATGAAATGTCTCAAGACATCATACAGAACTTGCATGCCTCAATGCTCGATAGTATCGCATCGTGCATTCGCGCTAGAAGGGTTCAACAGGGTATTAAATCCTCCGTTCTTTTGCCTTTTTCTCTGAAATAAATTATCCTTTTTCTTTGATTTTCTAATCATTTACTTATATCAAAGTAGTCATTACGTATGTAAAATTTCGTTTCATTTTGACGACTCTTTCTTGGTGCGCTAATTTCTTTTGTCCATGAGTGTATTTAGTTCACCTACATTATAACCAGAGGTATTGATCCATTGCTGTTTAAAGGATCCATCACGTTCTCTTGGATTTTTCTCCAATTAAGGATCTTTAGAACAGTAGTCACTGCTTTAATTACTGATTTTCAGAATGAGAGTTCATTTACCTGGAAAATCAATTTGTGTATATTTTTAAAATATAAACATATTTTAAATATAAAAACTTATTTTATATTTAAAATATAAACACGTATACACGCAATATTTTCCTCGTAAGTAATATTTTTTATGAGAATTTAGTGGGTTGTTACTTGTTATCGTTTCATTCTAAAATGCAGACAGTTTTCCAAGCAGCCTTACACTATATATAAATGTGGAATTATAATAAGTTTTTCTTATTTTTAGAACATTAAAAATCATGGATGCTAAAGCATCATTGAGTTCAAGAGAGTAAATTAACTAATTCACAGAGAAATTATAGCGTATTAAGTTGTACTCAAAGCTAAAGTCGTTTTCGGTAGTTAAAGAAAATAACGGAGAGAGAGAGAGAGAGAAAAGCCCCCCCCCCAAATAACTGCATAATAAATTGTAGATTTCTTTAAGAAGGTTTTAACTCTCATCTCTACTCCTCGTGCATGACCTTTAATAAATGTTTTCGAATACCTGAATCTACTTTTGTACGGTTCTCGTTTATTAGGATTATTATTATTAATAAGAGGAAGAGTTTATGTGTGTGCATATCGAAAATGAGGGGAAGTCTAGACGTACGAAATTTGGCATGATGAAAATATAGTACACCTCAAAGATATATGTATATATATATATATATATATATTGAAATTATCTAGATTTTTTTGGTTCAATTTCGAGGAGATTTTTCTGGTATACTTAACAAGCTAGCCCTCAAATGAAACGCAGTAAAAATAAGATCATAGCACCACTTTAGCGTTTCCAATTTTTTAAAAGAGTATTGATCTTGTTTCGGGCATGTAAATTAATTAGCTGATTTTTGAAAATAGCGTCAAAAATTATCAATTTCAAAGTTTTTTTTTAAAAAAAATATTTAAATCGTTTTATTTAGAAATCTACCGAGTCAAACGGCACGGTGCATGGAATGATCATTCCATTTGGTCCTCCTTAAAAATAGTAATAAAGGAGGATACCAGTTATAGTGGATTTTGTACAAATTTTTGGTTATACAAGTAGTGAGTGAGAGAATTTTCGCTCCCCCCCCCCCCCCCAATACGCATTTCTTTGGAACATGTTACTTCACGGTTCATCTTTGCTGTTAAATTTATTCATTCATTTATTTTTTGCAGTAGAAATATAATTCTTTTTCAACTGCTAAAAAAAAGGATTTTAGGGCAACACTCATTAAGGTAACAATTTTATGCTTTTTCTAGCAATATATATTGAGTTTTATTTTCAAAATTCACCAGCGTGAAAAGAACGGTTCTCCAGCTAGTTATAAATAAATCATAATTCATTCTTAAAAATTTTTTAAAAAGTTATCTTGAAATAAACGAATAATGTTAGTTATAATTAAATTCAGAGAATTTTGCTGAAACAAAATAAATTCTATACAACACACACTAAAATAGTATTTTTTTATTCCGAGATTTTGCTATGGATAGATAATTCTAATAGGAAAATTCATTACGTAGGAGTAAAATTGGATGTTATTTTTCCGATAAAAAATGTATTCAACGCTGAATAAAAAAATAATAAGAAGTTTAAATAAAATTGACTATTTTCTATGGATATAGTATGTAGATTTATTATTAGACCAGAAAGAGTTCGATTAAAAAGAAGTAGAAGCAGAGGAAAAGTTTTTCCTGCTTAGTTTTATCTTATTCTTACCGGAAGAAGTATATCACTTAAATAAGCTGCGAGATAGGAGAATGAAACAAAATCGTCTCTTATATAACCTTTGATCCAAGAAATGGCTAATGCTACTTAAGAGTAAATTATTTTTTCTACAATTTGTTCAGCTTAGTGAGTCGCTCAAAATATTTCCGTTCCTTTCTTACTCTGAATAATTATTGTATCTTAAGTACACATGAGATAGTGATATCTAATAACTCTTTAAAGACGAGGGTGAGATTTTGCAGCTTCATACATCTGTTTTGAAGTAAAGAAGAAGAAATTAAATACTTTGTTTTTGATAATAATAAATTGAAACGAATAAAAGACGATGATAATGAAAGAATCTACAATCTGTAAATCGTAATTATACAAGGTTTAACGCATTAGGGTTAATGTGCTATTGATGACTTATTTTAAACTTTGGTCAGGGGAAAAGTAGAATGCTTGAGCTGATATATATTATACTTTAAACTAGGGGTCTTCAACTCGAAGCCCGCGAACCACGAATGGTCTACTGAAGGTATTTTAGTGGCCCCTCATTTTAATTTATGGTAAATTTTAAAAAAAAATTGCTTTGTCTGTTTTTTATCGTAAAAAACACCATTTTTTCCTGTTATTCTTGATATTAAAAACATTTCACTGATGTAATTGATATCCATTTCAGATAAAAGTTTCTGAAAATGACGAAGTTTTCAAAAATTTCATTATTTCTTAGATAACTTCAAATATAGCAAGTAACATAAAATTTTTTTTTCTTAAGTCAATACCTACTTAGGTGAACAAAGAAAGTTTTTATTTTAGTTACTTTTGATTAAATAGTTGCAATTAATATAAATATGATATACATATGACAGAATTACAAATTTAAGTGACAAAATAAAAAATAACTTTCCTTGCAATATATATATATATATATTACACTTTCCTTTCTAGATATGGTGTTGGACTATTTTTTTTGTTTGTTACTGTTTATTCATTAATTAAATTATTCCAATAAAATAGAATGAAATCACATTTTCAGAAATTAGACCATCCCAGGTGGGATTCGAATCCACGTCCTTTGGATTAGAAGTCTAAAGCGCTACAGGGATACAACGAACGATTTTCCTTTCTATATGCGCAGTTGGACTACTATTTTTGTTACTATTTATTCATTTTCTTAATTTAAGGGGATGGTGCACCCTTAAAACTAATTTCTTAAATTGTTAGTTTAATTAGCTGAAAATGGGATCAATATAGTAAATGATTATTATATTTCACAATTTAAGTATATTTTAAAAAAAACTGATGAATTGATTTTTTGTAAAAATTAAAAATTTTTAAAGGTCTTTTTAAAAATACTCCTTGCGCATTAGTTTTTAAGATATGTACATAATTTTTGTTTCTTATATAAATGAACTACAATAAAATATATCTGTTCATGGATTTTTTTAAATTCAGAATAAAATTTGATGAAAAAACGGATAAAATTTTCTATACTATATGAAATATTTCACCAATTATCACACATTCAAAACAACACAAAATACGATCCGTTAAATATTTTAGAAAAGTAATGCACAAATTTTTGAATTATATCATCTTTCATATTAATTGTAAAAATTTCAAAGAGATGTGACGTAATTTGAAACGCAAGGAGCACATTTTACGAAACAATGTAAACGGAAAATTTACGAACTAAGTGCATTTTAAACTTTTATTTGAGTGAAATAAAAATAATAATACTGTAATTATTAATTAGAATCTCAAAAATCTTCAACAGAAGTGTTCGATGAAATATAAGGAATGTTATTAGTGCAAGAAATCAAAATTGCAATTTTGACCAAAATTTGACATTGTGAAGGTCCACCATCAACTTCATTAGTGAATTAATATTTGAAAAAACTGTACTAACATCAAGTGTCATCCACTACAAGTTTAAAAAAATGTATTTAAACGTGAATGGATGAATAGAAAGTATTTTATTAACGATTGAAAATTTGAACAAGATATATATATAATTTATATTTACACTTTTACAAATATAAATATATAATAAAAATGATTATTACGTTTTTAGATAGAAAGATGATGATCTAATTATTTTTGGTAAAAATTATAATGTAAAACCCAATATTATTTTTATCCCAATTATTTAAACTTAATTAAAATTAATAGTAATCCAGTTAAAACTAATTACTTGGATGTATCATTGTTTTTGAGGATCATAAATTACATAGCAATATTTATGATAAAAGAGATGGTTTTAATTTTAGCATTCTTAAAGTGCCATACTGGAATTCAAATTTATCTATATCTACATATAGAAATATTATTTTTAATTACATCTATCGTAATAACGTATTATTTAGTGATATATTTAATATATATTTAAATTTTAATAACTTGATTAAACATTGTATGGAAAATGAATACCCTGCAAATTTTATTTACTGTTATATTCTTATCAGTTTAGTGTGAGAAATATGTAATAACAATAGCATTTTTACTTAGTTATGCATTAATCGATAGATGGCACCAAAGGGTAACTAATTTAATAATAATATATTTTTTATAAAATTAATTGTATATGTCTGGGTTGTACTTTCATTTTCTATGAATTTTAAAACAATATTTACAGTTTTTAAATGTATATATATATATATATATAATTGATGTTATTTTATCATAACTTACTAATTTTAAGCGATACTGATATCTTTTTTTCTGTCTCACGGGAAAAATGGTTATTGCTATACTCACGTGGTAAGTCTTTCATCTTATTGTTTTAGCTTTAATTTTAACATATTCTAGTAATTATTATAGGCTAAAATATTATCGTTTTATATTAATAGATTATGGTTTTATTTGTAATAACAGTTAAACTTCTCTTGACATTTCTTACTTTCCCTATGACCCAGAGTATTGGCAAATACAGGTGAAGGTTGGCTAGCCCCAAAGCTATGTTTAAACCTGCAATCCTGGTTCCTCAGGCCCAGAGTTTTATATAGTACTACTGTGGCTAAGAGACTTTATACTATCATAACTAGTTATCTTAGGTTTATAACTATTTTGTGTATACCTTTGAATTTAATATATATACACTTACTTCCAAAAGTTAAGCACGAAGATGTAAAATGCAAAAAAATCAACAAATACTGCTTTGATTGACACAAAATTTGGCAGTAAAGTAGCATATATATTTATACATAAAACAAAATCAATAATTATATACAGAAATGAAAACAATATTAAATTTTGTCAAAATATCAAATAATGTCATACTGGAGACTTAAACAGAATTATGTATAAAGTGAAAATAGACAGCATAAAATGAAAAAAAAGGACATTAATAGGGTATGTGACCCCCCTCATCTGTATGCAAAGCTTACATCTTCTGATCATGCTTCCAATTAGGTGGTCAACCACCGCAGAATTAAGAAATCGCCATTCTTCTTGTAGAGCAGTTTCCAGCTCAATAAGAGTGGATGGAGGAGGGAAACGTGAAGATACAGCATGGCCGAGAGCATCCCAAAAATTTTCAATGGGATTAAGGTTGGACGAATATGCTGGCCACGCCATACGCGCAATTCCTTCACTCTCCAGGTAGTTTTCGACAATGTCAGCTCTATGGGGACGTGCGTTATCGTCCATTAAAACAAAAGTAGGGCCAACTGCTGAAGCAAACAATCTCACAATGGGTTCTAGGACTTCATCTCGATACCGGATAGCCGTCACAGAACCCCGTTTAGAGATGTGCAGGTCGGTGCGGTATCCTAATGAAATCCCTGCCCACACCATAATGCTTCCACCTAGGAATGCGTGATGTTCGGTGATGTTTTGGGGCTGATTGCGTGTTCCTTGTTTACGCCATATCCTTATGCGCTTGTCATCTGGCTGCAGAGCAAATCTTGACTCATCAATAAACATGACATTGCCCCAGTCAGACACAGTCCAATTGCCATATTCCCGCCACCACTTTAATCGTGCCCCTCTTGATTGGACGGATAGACTTATGGGCCTTCGGACAACTGTCTGTGTGGTTTGGAATTGTTTCCATAAACGTGAAATTACAGAATGATGAACGCCGAAGAAAAGAGCAACATCTGTGATCAACTGTCTTGCTTCAAAGCGCCCCACAGCACGCCAGCGCTCAGAATCTTCCATTCGTTTTCTGAAATTCATAGAAACACGTATGTTTTGAAAACAAATTGTACGAAAGGTTTTTTTAAACACCTTTATCAGCACTTACAATCAACTTCTGTAACCCTTCATAAAGCTGGCTTCTTATAAGACTGCCCTTTTTGCATATTTCTTGACATGAAACCACGATTGGCTGTTACCTAACATATTTGCATACTTCCATCTACCTCTGCAGTGAATTGCATCCTCTTCAATTCTGATTGGCTTCCGGAAATTAGCATTTTCCTCTCCGTGCTTAACTTTTGGAAGTGAGTGTATATATTACCTTCATATGTAAATACTATTGTAGTTGTGGTATTCTTACTTGATCCATGTGATCGTTATTATTAAAATGAGAAGCTCTCATGCATTTGACATCAAAGAGGTTTCTTTTATGATAAGCAACTAACATTTATTTTTACAATATAATTCTAAAACTAATCTACTTTTCACAAAAAACCGCTACATAACGCATTCCGCTCGCCTAGCTTCGTTACACATCTGTTCAGTGTCTTGTCAACAACTCCAGTCCCTCTCTGTTTACAAGCTCGCTTCGCATAGCGGGCGCTAGAGGGCGCAACATTCTCCCCACTTGAGTTTTAGAACTTCTAGGAGAAAACTCAACAAAAAGAACTAAACAAACTGAAAATATACTAAAAAATATCATAAGCATACAATTATCTATATAATGGTACAAAAAGACATTAGGAAAATACAACAAAATTCAAATTCTCAAACTAAAACATAGAGTAAATATTCCATGAGTAAAAAAATACATTGTAAATATCAGCAATAAAAATTACTTCAATATAAATTCACAAAATTATAATGCTAAAATTGTTCAAAAGGATATTTCTATTTCAAGTCCAAGTTAATGTCCATGGCTTTCGTACTTTCGGTGACTTCTAAAGGATACAGTCTTTGGACAGGTCTGAGTAAAGTTCCTTTGCCTGTTTTTAATTTCACTAGCCTTGTACGTCCATCTCTTCCAGGAAAGAGTTCGATGACTCTTGCTAAGGGCCAGTAAAGTCTCTTTTTATCCTCCCTGCCAATTAATACGATGCCTCCAACTTTGATTTGATCAAGTCTTTTAGGGATGGATGACCGCAAAAATCCCAAATATTTGGTTCGAAATCTTTCTTTTAGTATTTGTCTTAGTCTCTGAACATATCTGTATCTCTTATTGATATTGGTCTTATCAATTTTGTCCAGATCGGGCACATCATTGTTTGGGAGATCTTGAAGAAAAGAGGATGGCGTTAAAAAGCTTTTAAGTCGGGCTCTTCTGACAGGTATGTCAAGGGTCTATTGTTCATAACTGATTCACACTTACAGACAAGAGTGAACAGTTCTTCATATGTCAGAGTTGAACGTCCTAAGTTTTTCCTGAGAAGGTCTTTTAATATTCCAATTAGCCTTTCCCAGAATCCTCCCCACCATGGGGCAGATGGAGGGTTGAACTTCCATTTTATTTGGTTAACCTCAAATTCGCGTTGAATTTTTGTCCAATCAAGTCGCTTCAATGCTGTACTTAAGCCTGTAAAATTAGTTCCGTTGTCTGAGTATAGAATGGATATTCTACCCTCTTCTTGAGATAAATCTTTGTAATGCTTGAATAAAAGCATTTGTACTGAGAGAAGGTATTAACTCTAGGTGGACAGCTCTGTAAACAGCACAGGAAAAGAGGACAATCCAAACCTTCTCATTTGACTTGGTTATTAAGGGTCCGGCCAAATCCACACCGAACACTTCAAATACTGCTGACAGTCTGGTTCGATCTCGAGGCAGAGGTGGAAATGGAACCTCAAGGTTCTTCGTTTTTTGTCTTTTACAGATGATACAGTCTCTAATAACGGAGCGAACAGTTCTCCGACCTTTGATGATCCAAAATCTCTCTCGTAAAATTGTTAGAAGAATGGAAGTTCCTGCATGCTTGTGAGAACTAAGTGTTCTTCCTCAATAAGTGGTTTGATCACTAAATGTTTAGGTGGAAGGATCAATGGAGCAATGAATTCAGGCAATTCATCTTCGTTGGCAATTCTGGACTTTAATCGGAGTATACCATCATTATCAGTAAAAACTTGAAAGTTTTTCAAAGATTTTCTTCCTTCTTCATTAAAACACTCCTTTTGTGCTGAACGCAGTAGTGTTTTCTGAGCTTCCATTATTTCTTATGTTAAATTTGCATGCTTCCTTAAATTCTTAGCTTTCGGCTGAAAGCGTAATATCCATACTAAGATTCTAACTATTTTTGAAAATTTCGAAATTCTTGTTGCTAATAGAGTTACAGTGGATTTAAATTCTATATTGCTAGCTGAGACGACAATTTTTCGCTTCTCTTTTTCAACTTCTTCTTCATTGACACTAACAAATGACTTAGGCCAGTCTTCTTTAGATTTCTTCAGCCAAGTAGGTCCTAGCCACCACTCAGATTTCAAAAGCTATCTGGGTCCGCATCCTCTAGAGAGAATGTCAGCAGGATTTTGATTTCCTGGAACATGGAACCAGTTTTCAGGGGGAGTCAGCCTTTTTATTTCAACAATTCGATTGTTCACAAACACTGACCACTGTTCTTGTCTCTTAATCCAGGTCAACACTGTTGATGAGTCAGTCCAAAAATAAGAATTAATATTCTCAATTTCTGGTTTCAGAGCCTGACTCACGGAATCAAATAATCTCGCTCCAATAGTAGCTCCCATCAATTCAAGGCGCGGGATCGTTATTTTCTTCATCGGAGTTATTCTTGACTTAGCTTGGAGTAACTGGACATTGACTGCACCTTTAGAAGATTCGCATCTCGTAAATATACAAGCCGAATAAGCAGTCTGACTTGCATCAACAAATATATGGAGACTTAGGTTCGATTCTGTTGTTATTCCTAACCATCTTGAGATCTTAACATCACTTAAATAGCGTAACCCTTTCAACCATGAAAGAAATTTCCTTTTTATGTTTTCATTAACTTCTGAATCCCAGTGGTCATTGTTCTTCCAAGTTTCTTGAAGTAAAAGTTTTGGTCTTATTAAAGCTGGAGAAATAAATCCAATTGGATCGAAAATTCGGCTTGTGAGGGACAAAATTTTCCTTTTTGTTAATGTCCCGGGTTTTTCCAATTTCAGGGATTCCGAATCAATTTTTAAAGTATCCGAGTCTTTATTCCATATCAAGCCTAAAACATTTGTACTAGAACTTGAACGGGGGCAAACATGAAGTTTGTTGCTTTCCCAACCTCTTAAGTCAAATTGACCTTCTTTCATAATTTCTGTGGCTGCCTTCATAAATTTTTCTAATTCTGACGGATTCTTCACGCTCATGACTCAATTGTCTACATAAAAACTGCTTCGTAAATCTTCTAGCAGTTTTTCAGAATATTGTAACTTGTATCTCTTGACAAATGATGATGTATGACTGCCATCAATAAAAACGGGCTGCTGGTCAGGCCGAAAACTACTCGCCGGTGTCTATAGGTTCTGACATTATTTTTTTCATCATTCAGAAAAAATCGCAAGAAATTCCGATCGTTTTCATTGAGGGAGATTTGTAGGAATGCTCTTTTAATATCCGAAATCACACCGACTTCATACAGTCGAAATCTGACTAAAATGGAGGGAATTGTCTCGATAAAGTTCATTCCAGTCTCTAAACAATCATTCAAGGATGGGTAGTTAGGGATTTTGGCCGAGGCATCGAAGACGGACCTAATTTTCAAAGAAGACATAACCGAGGTTTCTTTAATAACTGGACGATGAGGAAGGTAATGAGACTCTTGCAACGACAATTCGTCGCAAGAAACTTCTTCAATCACTCCTTCTTCTATCCATTCTCCAAAAACTTGCTGGTACTTTTCTCTATATCCCGTTTTGTCTAATTTCTTATAAGTAGAATCTAACCTCTTGTAAGCTAACTCATAGTTATTGGGTAAAAGGGCATGATCTTTTTTCCAGGGTAAGTTTACTTCGTATCTTCCATCTGAATTTTGCTGAACATTATCTCGAAAGTGAATCATTACGGCCTTTCGCAAATCATCTTTGGTATTTTGTTCAACAGGATCTCTAATACCGAGCAGCTCTAAGACCCACAAGAATGAAACTGGCAATTCCTGAGACAACATACTAACGACAGTCATATTCACATTTTGATCTTGTAACTGAGGAACTTTTCCCATTAATGTCCAACCTAATTTAGTCCCCATGGCGACAAATCCAGACATCAATTCTTCTCGTTTTCCCGTAAATAGTTTACCAACAACGTCGGCTCCTAAAAGTATTTCAATGGGTCCTGAATCATTTTGAAAGTCAGTTATAAATATTTTCTTTCGTTTCAATTCCCTCATCCAAGGTCCATACCTAACGCTAGCTATGTCGTTGCAAATTATATCTTGATCTAAAGCATCTAAACTACAGCTATATCTCCCGTCAAGGCTATAAAGATAAATTTTATAACAATTATGCCTTTGTGTTTCAGATTTCCTACCCCCAAATAATGCGTGTGAAAATTCTTCTTCTCTTTGAATTTCAAAACCTAACTCCTCTGCGGTAGATTTTTTAATGTAAGATCTTTTTGGAACCCGTATCTAAAATAACTCTAGCCTTACGTCGTGTCTTTTTTCCTTTAATATTAACTACAAGAGTTTGCAAAAAAACTTCATGTGTTGCACTTGTGTGTGAATACAAAGTGTCTATAATCCTTTTATCAATATCATTAATACTTTGTTTTGGTATTTGATCCAATTTATTAACTTCTAAGTTAGGACACATTAATTTTAAATGTCTTTCAGAGCAGAGATTACATTTAATACTAGATGAACAGAGTTTTGATAAATGACCTTTCGTTAAACAAATACGGCATAAACCTTTCATTTTAATCACTGACAATTTTTCATCTAAAGGAATAAAATATGCTTTTTTACACGATCGAGTTTCATGATTTTTAAAACAAAACATCTTACACTATTAAAATTCAAAGGTAAACAAACGTATCTATCTCTATCTATCTATCTATCTATGTATATGCATCTATCTTCTCACGAACCGTACGACGCAGAAAGTCGCGAAAGGTACCAAAAGATCGGGAATTTTCCGGGGAAACCGTATTGCCCATTTATATTCCGATATTGTAATTAGTTAAAAAGATATTATTTAAAAACCTTAAAACGCCTAATTGTTTTACTCCTGCCGGTTGTTTACTTGGCGGAACTTCCCTTCCGTTTCGGCCGAGCGGTAATCTTACGTTTTCCACCATATTAAAATTGTCATCTAATTTTCGGTGTCAAAATTAGACAAAAAATAATTACAGAATCTGAAAGATCATTTATTTCGCCACGACACGGTATAATTTTTTTTGTAAAATAACGATATTTTCTATTTTTTTCGAATGTTTTAAAATAGTGTTAAAACTGATGCGTTTTAATGAAAATTATTTCTAAATCGTTGGGTATGAATTACTTTCGTGTTATTAAATCGATATTCTACACTAATTAACTTCAAGCCTTTCTCTTTTAGATCCATTCATTTAAAAAATAAAATTCCCAAAACTTTTTTTTTAAAGAATTTTTAAAAGTAGTCTTAATTTTTACTTCACATTGAATAACTTCGTCATTTATGAAGATAATCTCACAAATCTTTTTTCCGTGTGTACAGTAATATTATGCGTAACATATACGAAGATTGAAAAAATTGCTTCAAAAGTACGGATTTTTAAAAAAGAAATTGTGATTTTCGTAACTTATGTTTTTCTGAGAAATAAATTAAAAAGTAGTAATTTGTACATTTTTATTTCAAAGTACGTTATTTTTGCAAATAGTTGGTGATGTTTGAGAGCATTAACGTAAAAATTATGCCCTTAAAATGAAGGTAATGATTTTTAAAATACGCGATTTTACATTTAGCCAAACATTGGCGTCGAAAATTAGCTTTGCGCCAAAGACTTCAGACCTGTTTCGCCTTCGACCGCTCTAACTCAAGGGTTACACTAAAAAAATTCTGCCTTAAACAGGAGGAAATCAGTAACTTTGGCGAGTAAAAAAAAAAAAATGCGAGTGAAAGATGTATTTTATCAACTATATATATGTCAGATTAAGATGATAAAATGCATTCAATGCATTTCTGAGATTCATTTAAAATATTTATCAGTATCGAAATTTTTGTTCTCTTTCATAAAACTTATAGTTTACTTTAAAATAATGCCTAATGTATATTTCTTTTTTTGACATATAATTTCATAATAAAATCGAAGAATTTGCCCATTTCGAAATTTTTTTTTTTTGGAAATAGTCAGTTAAATAGGTATAAATTCCTTAGAAAAAAAAGCTATGTTTGTATTATATATTCTTTATTATTAATTGCTTTTTTTTAAAATATCAAAAATCAATAAATTTTTTGCAATACATTTAAATGTAATCTTCAATCGAAATCTTTCAATCGTTATGTGAATATCCTATGGATCCCCTCAATTAAAAATTAAATTCAATTTGAACCGACCATTCATTATTATTGCCTATTTTCTTTTCTGCTACTAATCTGCGTGGCGTGGTTGTCTAACGCGCCGCTTTCGCAAAGTATCTTAATTCTTTCTTATGTCTGGGTTCGAATCTGGCGAATTTCATTTTGTTCGTTTCTGCTTATTTTTCCCACGTAAATTAATTTTACTGATAAATACTTATTTTAAACATGATCCTCTGTTATTTTAATGTACTTTTCATTTTTTTTTTTTTTTTTTTTTTTTTTTTTTTGCCTTAAAAAAAGGTTTTTTTCTGATTTTTAATCATTCAAAGTATAATTTCTATCTTTTTCAACAATTCCTAACAAGAAGCTTTCATTTCTGTTTATTTTTCCCACGTAAATTTTCAGTGCTGCCATTATTTAAGCAAACGGAATGTCACAATTAATTGCTAAATGAATATTTTTAATCAATTTTAATGTAAAAATATTAATAAGTTATAGTTTTGTATTTTATAAATATCAATGAATTTAAAAGAAAATGATTTTTAAAAAGTTTATTGATATTTAGAAACAGTGATTAAAAAGTAAAATGCCGAAAACTATGTCACAATTAATTGCTAAATGAGCATTTTTAATCAAATTTATTATTTTTTTTACTAAAGCAATATTGTTTTCGACATGTCATGAATAGAAACTTGAAGATAAATCTTATATTTGAGGGGAGAGTCAGGGGGAAAATAGTTCTACACTCAAATAGCCACTGTAACACAATGCAGTAGAAAGAGAACTGAAACATGTTTGACATTAGTAAGATCTGGAAGATATTTTTTTTTTTTCGAAAAAGGGAATTGTAGTGACGTTTATATAAAAGAATCACACACATACCAGGAACTTTGATAAAGGAAGGTGAATTTCCATGGCAGTATGTTATGCATTCGAGACAAATTTTAATAAAACACTCAAAATACTTAAAACAATCATTTAATAATTTCTTCTTTTATAAAGATAATTGCATGAAACATTTTCCCGTGTGTCGAATATTTCAAAAAATCCTCACAATTTTACTTCAATATTTAAAATAGTAGTGAAATTTGAAAAATTTCTACTTTTCTGTCTTTTTTCAACATACAACTATCTTTAAAAAGGCTACATTTTCGTTTCCGGGGACTAAAAAATTGCAACGAAAGAACTGAAAACTGAGTGAGTGATTTTTGATTCGCACTGTTCGCCTATTCGAGGGTTATTGGCGATGGACCTCGAAATTTTCAACCATGGTCAAGTGACGAGGACGACACCTGCGCTTTCACCCATCTCTAATAATTAGAACACCACACCAACGCAAGAACAAATTTCGAAAAAGGGAGTCTTAATGACATAGTTAAAGAAATCACTCACATCGCGCACATAAGAGCTATCGGCCTGAGGGAAACACGAAATTTCCAGGGATGAAGTTATTCTCGGTAAAAGCCCGTGCAACGCCGGGCTAAGCGGAGAGGAAAGAAACAAAGAAATCAAAGTAATTTCGGAAAATAATATTGGAAGTGCTGAATTTGTGAAGTTGAGTGAATATTAAGTCCCACTGTTCAGCAACACGAGGCTTTTGGGGACGGTCCGCGTAATTTGAACCATGGTCAAGTGACGCGGACGACACCTGAGCTGGCACCCCCTCTCATAACTACCACACCACCAACGGGAGGACGTTTGAGCTCTCGACATATTTACGTGCATCCCACCCCTACACGGCGGGTCTTCAGTGGTACTAGGATCGAGAATTTGCGAAGAGAAGGGAAAATGTTAAGCAACAAACCATGACACGCACTCACATCGTACGCTTCAAACCCACACAAAGTGTTGGCGTTAGAATAAAAGGAGGAAATTAACATGGGAATTAAGTTATACCTTTGGTATAAGCCCGTGCAACCCCGGGCTTAGAGG